>NQII01000686.1:627672-653973 GCA_002778355.1 Clitarchus hookeri
GGGGGGGGGGGGGTATAACAACGGAAGCTGAGGACGGCACACGTAATGCACCCCAGCGACCGGACTCCATTAACAAGCCCTGGCTGTGCTTGCGATTTCGCCTGGAACATATGCATCCTCTCTGACCTGCGTGGAGAGCAGGTGGATACGGAGATACCGGGAATGTTCACGTATAGTCCGTTCGCGGTTTCTTCGCGCTTTTTGCATATAAACCTTTGGATAAACACACTATGTATAACTTTTGGTTGTTTCCTAAATACATCACGTATCACCATCGTTTTGTGCTCGTGTTAACACGAAAGTACCTTATTTCTGGTTAAATTGAATTTTTACATACATTTTGTCTATAAATTACGATGTTTCATTTATAACTGATATATAGGGCCAGTGACTTTTCGCGTAAAAATCGGAGCACACAGTAGACTTCAATATTACATACACACCTCAGCTGTTGTTATACCTCCATTGGCTGCTGGTGTCGTGTCCGTCTTTGACCAAGCCACTCAGGACTAAGTAACTCCGATGCTGAACCTTCGTGATTCGTGTGCAAACGGTTAAAACGGGCCAGAACATTGTTTAGCCACTCAAAGAAGCTGGACGACCCTACAGTGCTTTGGACTCTACCTTGTCTCAAATTTTTTTCGCGAAATATCACTGCCCCTACTTATTTGTATAAAGGCAGGGGAAAAATGTGTGTTGGTAATGCCTGGTAAGAAATAGTTCTTATGCAAAACATTATTACGCTGTGCGCGCACGTAAGCGGTGCGTTGGTTCTCTGGTGTCATTTTGTAAGCTTTGTTTGCACGTGGCGGAGGAACATCCTGCATGTAGAACTTTAGCAGCGCTTCAGAAAAGTTTGAAGTAACCGCGAATGGAGTATAGTAGCAAAGATTTTAGGCCTCTTAAAAGGCATGCATGCTAAAGGCTGTTCGCGATGAAGTGAGCACTTTTGAAATCAACCTTTGGGAATTTTCACGGTCGCTACCTGCGTGTATTTTTAACGGGCACGTGTACTGGCATACTTGACGTCGAATTAGAAGTGTTCTGTAAGCATTTATTAATACTACAATGATTAATTTTTCTTTTCGATGTTTTTAATACTTAGAAAGTTTGTAAAATATTTACTTTACAGTAATTTTACAGTTTACTTTCACCGATGCGTGAATGAAGTGATAAGGTCCACGGTAATGCTGATTTTGCAAATGGCGGAAGGATACACGATGTGCTTACAAGTAGATTTTAAGCAGGGCTCATTTTACCGTGAATAAACTTTACAAACTTTAAATAAAACGAGTAACATTTTATTTTGAATATAATTTAATACAGTTAGAATAATAATGAAATGAACTGAAATAACATTTTGAATANTTAGAAGTGTTCTGTAAGCATTTATTAATACTACAATGATTAATTTTTCTTTTCGATGTTTTTAATACTTAGAAAATTTATAAAATATTTACTTTACAGTAATTTTACAGTTTACTTTCACCGATGCATGAATAAAGTGATAAGGTCCGCGGTAATGCTGATTTTGCAAATGGCGGAAGGATACACGATGTGCTTACAAGTAGATTTTAAGCAGGGCTCATTTTACCGTGAATAAACTTTACAAACTTTAAATAAAAGGAGTAACATTTTATTTTGAATATAATTTAATACAGTTAGAATAATAATGAAATGAACTGAAATAACATTTTGAATANGAGTAACATTTTATTTTGAATATAATTTAATACAGTTAGAATAATAATGAAATGAACTGAAATAACATTTTGAATACACTCGGAATATTTTCATAAAACTTCCGATGTTTTTTTTTTTTTTCATTGGGTATTGTGCCCTGTCCATGGGGCACTTATTCGTCTCTATAGAAACAGAAACAGATGCTTAATACAAATGTGGTAATGCATTGAAGTCAATGTTAGTCGGACTGGCAGGAAAAACAAAGCCCGAAAACTAAGGCCTAACACGCTAATCAGCCGCCATCTTCATCCAAAAAGGTACTTGGTCATTTTGCAAATCTCTCCGGGAGAACTTGAAGATCTTTGATTTTAGACTGGATCATTTCAGCGATCTTGAAAGGTCTGTTCATCGGTTCATTAGCAATGATGTTCTTACAAGTGGTTTGGCCTTCGTTTTAGCACGTTCCTTTAAAAGCTGAATCCCGATCACACAGCAATAAATTGTGGCCTGTGATTAAACGTTTGTTCTTTACTTCAGTAAAAAGTAACTAGATGTTGTTAGGTCTATAGTCTATCCGCGGTTTCTTCAAATTTTTTGAATAGGATCTTTGAAAAATCCCTACTTGTATTAAGTGTTTGGTTGTTTGACAAACGTTTTATACTTATGTTAACATAAAAGTTCCTTATTTGTTTGTTAAATTGACCTTTTGCTTTCAGTTATGATCAATATGAATAAAAGCAGTGAGAAAATACATATGTTGGAAATAGTTACTACGTAAAATATTTTTTACACTGAGTGCGCATGAATGCGGTGCGTTGTTCCTCTGGTGTAATTTTCTAGACTTGGTCAAGCTTTGTTTGCACGAGGCGGAGGAATATCCTGGAAGTAGTACTTAAGCAGGGCTTATGAAAAGTGTGAAGTTACCGTGAATTGACTGTACTTCACCTTCCGCAACTACCTTCTCCTCTCCCCCAGAACCCTCAGGTTGCCTTGCTAAGCTTGGTTTTTAAACATTGAATATGGATATTAAGTTATGGAGCAATATATGTAGTTTCCAGATGACGGGGATCTCTCCACCTTACGTCAAGTTTCACGAGTTGCGCAAAAGAGAAGGAATCCGGTGAAGAAAGCACAAAAATTTTCGGAAAAAAGAATGGCTTACAAGTGGCATAAAAATGTTGTCGGAATGAAATAAAAATGGTTGCTATTTGTAATATTTGTAAATTCTTTATTAACTAATTTTGTAACTGTTAATGTATTCTTAACAAAAACTGTTGATTGATATTTAAAGTATCAACCTGAAAATATAGCTAATTAAACGATATTTGGTTTGTATTATAGTATTAAAGTGTAATACATGGGGTCTACCTCATCTTGAGTCCATGGTAATGTCAGGATTTGTCTCGAACTCTCATTACTATGACCTCCTTGCCATACGAAACCGACATATGTGCGAGAACCGACACCCAGAATACTTCTTGTATTTACGGGGAAAGCAAAAAATTTATTTTTAACTTTTTCCGTTTAACTTTTGCCTTGTTCATGATGCTTGTGGCTTTTGCCTGAGTACGCGCCATCTAGTCCTCACGAGGCAAAGGGGAAACCCGACCAGGGTTCGGTTTATCGTAACAAGCATCTGATGCGTGTGAGGTGAAACCTTTCAAAGAGGGCGTGCTGACTTTATATACCTCCTGCCGCGGCAGATCGCGAGCGAAACTTTCCACGGCCGAGGGAAAAACTTCTTGACGTGGAAATCGGGCTCCGTCGAGGCCGCCGTCAAAACGCTAATGGCCCGGAGCATGTGCGAGTTCCTACGTCTACTTCGGGAACAACTCTGCGAGTTGGGTCGCGCCAGACGAGCTGGAAATATAAATACTCGCTCGAACAAACTCGCTTGGAAATTGACTCCTTTACTTTCACTGCAAAAAAAAAATATGCAAGCGAAACATAACTTTTAATGGGGCAATTAAATAAAAAAGTAATTTGCAAAGTTGTCTTGGGACATTTGTCAACGTGTCTGTCGGCGAAGATCTTGTATTGTTATTTTACCCGTACTTTATACAATATTTTATACATTATTTCTGTAAGTACTTTCTTGATTGTGTCGTGATTCTGAAGTGCCGTGAATATTTACTTTAAATTAATAACTACTAGTTTTCAATACTGCGGTATATGTTACGAACCAAAAAAATTATCCTACCTTGCATTGCGTCTCGAAATGTTCAGCGTATTCATGAACGTGTCGTTTTTAAACGTATTCCTAGCTATAAGCTATTACAGAAATTACCTTTAAATGATGCCTGTATTTATTGTTTTTTTTTTGTAATAACGAAAAAAATGTATTACAGCGTGACGTGTGGGTAATAAAATTACGACCGAGGTTTGGTTTCAATGATTCAGAGGCGTACAGACAGCATGTGTATATTTAATACTAACTGAAACTTTATTAGGTATGTATAGGGGCAGTGATATTTCGCGAAAAGATTTCGAGACAAGATACAGTACAAAGCACTGTAGGGTCGTCCAGCTGCTTTGATTGGCTAGAAAATGTTCTGGCCCGTGTTAACCGTTTGCGCACGAATCACGAAGTTCGATGTCGGAGTTACTTAGTCCTGAGTGGCTTGGTCACAGACGGACACGGCACCAGCAGCCAATGGAGGTATAACAACAGCTGAGGTTTGTATATGGTATTGAAGTCTACTGTGTGCTCCGATTTTTACGCGAAAAGTCATTGGCCCTGGGTATGTAACATAAATTCGGTTCAATCGAAAGTTATAGTTTGCGTTTATATGGGTGTTCTTTTTTCATATTTTCTAATTATTTTAACAGACTCACTTTAAAATCAAGATTAGTTAACATGCATTTATTGAAGTGTTTATTAGAGTACCACGTTAAAAGTGAATAAGATGCCATTAAAGTACGTAAACTGAATAACGTGATATATTTTTATTCTTGTATTTACAATATATATAGTACTGATAAATTAAACCGATAAACTTTGTGAGGGGGTAGCGAGCTCGCATTCTACACGTAAATGTGTAGGGGATGGTTTGATGTTTCCTTTATGGTGCGCCACCCCATTGGCACCTAGCTGTTCGCGGATACCTGAAAGAGACCTTGCTGCAACGCTGGATTGGTCGAGGAGCAGCTGGTGACCAGGCTCTTCATCACTGCCCAACAAGAAGCCCGGATGTGACCCCGTGCGATTTTTTTCTACGGAGATACACAAAGGATTAAGTGTTTCGTCAACCATTGCTGGCTAGCATCGACGACCTCAAAACGAGAATTACGGACGCCATCCAAACCGTAACACCGGACATGCTGACAAGAGCGTAGAACGAGTTTGATTATCGCGTAGATGTCGTTCGGGTCGCTCATGGTTGTCACATTAAACATTTATGAGTGTGTGGTAAACACATTTCATGGTTCCACGATTCATTTGATTGGTCAATCAAGGCTGTAGGTTGTTTGGTTTTGATATTACAGACCTTCAAAGTTGGGGTGTTCTTTTCTACTCAACCTGTATAGCACAATTTGTTAACAGCTTTCTCAGAGGCACTTCAACGATAGTGAGTTATCCAAACTTCATGTGCACATTGGCATAGAGTTTAGGCACATTGCCTTTGAAGTAACGGCCTAATGTGTTCGTGAGTTTGAATCCGGTATATTTTTAAGTAACATTTTTTTTTTGTGTTTTAAATAAATAGTTATATTAAATTTTTTCTCGCCATACACATAAATTATGAAATTTGTTTAAATATAAATGAAACTATGAAATTCATGTTACAAATTTTAATCAACGAAATTGAATGCTGTTCACGGTATGAAGTATTTATTATGAAACAACACCTTAAGAGAGTTTTTTTTTTCCTTAGATTGCCTCGAAACCCAACATATATTCTACCAAATCCTAATTTTTACCTGCAATTTTAGGAATAGACTAGGAATGTTAACGTATATAAGTTATGATTGTTAGTACACAAGAGCAACGCATGTAAGAGTACACGCAAAATGTGAAATATTACAATTCAGTACTTCGTGCCAGATGACTACGATACGAAACTTTACCAGATGTTTGTAATGTGTATATTTTCATACTTATGTTCACCTTTGCGCACCTGTTGTTCATTTCAGGGACGTCACAAATGGCTTTCGGTGAACTTCGAATACATAAACGTGCCTCAATTTCATTCACAGGAGAGATATTTAAGCATCGAGGTTTTGCCAACTGTCGTCGCAAAGTGTGCGTCGACGCGAAGTTCTTGCATTGGGTCAGAGATTTGTGATCGTCGCCAAGGAAAAATGGTTACAACCGCTAAAACGCAATTTGAAACACGGTAGGACGCAAAGTTCTCGCTTTGGAGCAGAGGTTCGTGATCGTCGCCAAGGAAAAGTGGTTACAACCGCTAAAACACAATGTGATACACGGTATGACCCGAATTTCTTGCGTTGGAGCAGAGGTTCGTGATCGTCGCCAAGGAAAAGTGGTTACAACCTCTAAAAAACAATGTGATACACGGTATGGCCCGAAGTTCTTGCGTTGGAGCAGAGGTTCGTGATCGTCGCCAAGGAAAAGTGGTTACAACCGCTAAAACGCAGTGTGATACACGGTAGGACGTAGAGTTGCGTTCGGGAGCAAACTAGCGTCGATTGGTCGTAAATCGCCCACGGCTGGCCATGAAGTCGTGCTCTGCCGCGCCAACGGCGCTGATTGGAGCCAAGCGGCGCCGTGTCGCGACAAAGAGCGCTATTGAGCCGCCGACACCGCCGGCCAAGTGGAGAGAGGCCAGCCGGCACTCATCACTCGCACAGTGCTTTTTCTCACGCCCTGCTAAAGTCCTACTCCCTGAATATTCCTCCGCCTCGTGCAAACAAAGCTTAACCGAGTGCACCAAATCACGCCGAAAATACAACGCATCGCATTCGCGCGCACTCAGTGTAGCAACATTTTGCATAAGAACTGCTCGTTATCAAGTATTATCAAAGGAAATATATTCTCCCTGCTTTTATTTATATTATCACATAAAATGTCATAACTAACAGACGAAATATAAGTAAAAGTTCAATTTATCCGAAAATAAAGAACTTTTATGTTAACACAAAAATAAAATGCTTGTGATTCACGACATATTTAGGGAAAAAACCCAGCGCGAAATGCATGGGGTAATTTTTCAAAGATTTAATTCAAAAAGTGTGAAGAAAACGCGAATAGATAATAGCAAGTACTTCGCGTCACCGTTCAGGAATATTGGAAAACAATTTTAATAAGAAAACCGTGCGGGATATTACGTGAAATTCCAGGTCGGGANCGTCGGTAACTGGGCAAGCCATAATTTATCTTCTCTAAATAGTATAAAACTATGTCGCTTATCCGCGTCTGTCTGTGTATTCGCTTAGTACTTCTAAACTACTTAATGGATTTCGATACAGTTTTCAACATCATTTAGAGAATTTCTTGAGAAAGGTTTTGGTGTATAATACATTTATATTTAATGTAAGCATAGTAATTAAATACCGAACCGTTTGTAATCAAGTCGTAAAAAACAGCTTTTAGGGCGCTTACATGGCTTGCACTGACTAAACCATAAGAGATGCATCAAATTAAATGTGCTACATAATTGTAGCTCTCAAAAAGGTTTACAGAAAAGTCAGCGATAGCATATGTCTATCTTTTACGGATGGCCCACAGTAATCATTTTTGTCTTTCAAAGTATCGCTGTGAAAACTAAATTGTTACCGGACGAAGCGAGGTAGGTGCGAATGCAATTCAATGAAGCAGACTACAGAGGTTAGAAAAAGTACGAGAAATCTGTTTTTATTCTTGCACGCAATCGCTTTCGTGATTATGGGTCTTAAGTGGAACCTCCCCCCCAAATTAAATTCTTAGTTTAAAACAAAATACCCCTATATCCTACCAGCTATCGACCTCACAATGCAGTACAGACAAGACAAAGAACTACGAACTCATAATTACGTCACTATTTCATTCCTGCCAAATTTTTCAAATCAATAGTTTGATATAAATTCGAGTTCGGAGTTCAGTCATTATGTCTGTACTGCTCTGTAAGATCAATTAGTGGAGGTACTTTAGGAATTTTTTTTTTTTAGACAAACTAGAAAAACCAAGGGTTAAGTACGGTGGAGTAAAGTTCCACTTAATGCTGGCTGCAACCAGGAATACTATAGCCTGTTCACGGTAAACTGAGCACTTTTGAAATCAACCTCTCCTCTACCTGCGCATATTTCAACACAGCACACTGTNCTCCTCTACCTGCGCATATTTCAACACAGCACACTGTCTGGCTTGCGCCCAGTTAAGTTGGTAACGACGAAGGGAAAGTAATCCGTGTTTTAACGTTGAATGATATGTGCTAGCTGCACATTTAAGTACACTGAAATTATTCTTGTTGTCCACTCTTTTATTTTAATGCACATAAATGTAATAATCAGCAAGTATGAAAAATATTTATTTATCTAATATGTCCACAGTTTCACTACACCAACGCATGAATGAATTGATCATGCCCGCGGCAGTGTTAATTTTACGTATGTTGGAATAATACACCAACCACGTGCATACAGATAGATAGCAGGGGTTTCAAAAGTGTTCAGTTTACGGTGAACAACCTATACACACACACGCGCGTGCGCGAATGTACTCCAAGTGTCTCGGAGACCTTGCAACGGTAGCTGCGAAGGAAACAAATAAAAGAGTCGAGGGGTTGATGGGAGTTGGAGGGGGTGGGGGGAAAGCACAGGGGCAGCTTTATTGGCGCAGATATTACACAACAGCTCAGCAAACANTTCCACTTAATGCTGGCTGCAACCAGGAATACTATAGCCTGTTCACGGTAAACTGAGCACTTTTGAAATCAACCTTTGAAAAATGTCACTCCCCTCTACCTGCGCATATTTCAACACAGCACACTGTCTGGCTTGCGCCCAGTTAAGTTGGTAACGACGAAGGGAAAGTAATCCGTGTTTTAACGTTGAATGATATGTGCTAGCTACACATTTAAGTACACTGAAATTATTCTTGTTGTCCACTCTTTTATTTTAATGCACATAAATGTAATAATCAGCAAGTATGAAAAATATTTATTTATCTAATATGTCCACAGTTTCACTACACCAACGCATTAATGAATTGATCAGGACCACGGCAGTGTTAATTTTACGTATGTTGGAATAATACACCAACCACGTGCATACAGATAGATAGCAGGGGTTTCAAAAGTGTTCAGTTTACGGTGAACAACCTATACACACACACGCGCGTGCGCGAATGTACTCCAAGTGTCTCGGAGACCTTGCAACGGTAGCTGTGAAGGAAACAAATAAAAGAGTCGAGGGGTTGAAGGGAGTTGGAGGGGGTGGGGGGAAAGCACAGGGGCAGCTTTATTGGCGCAGATATTACACAACAGCTCAGCAAACAACGGATCTAATAACGTGGCACAACAGGAAGGTGGGGAGGAAGGATCACGTCGGCGAAGGAGGGGAAAGGGGGATAATCTGCCGCCAGCACAAATGCAGTAACGACGGAAACGAAATCAGGACACAAGGCTGTGTGCGAGTGACCATCCGTACGTCACAGCCAATGCTCCGATACACCGTCGGCTGTTAACTGTGCACGTCTGAAAGCCTTGATCAGGATCTACTTCCCACGCTACTTTGTATCATTCCACAAAAAAAAATTAACATTACAATGTACCTGATCGCTTTATTCATGAGTAAGGGGCAGTGATATTTCGCGATAATATTTCGAGGCAAGATACAGTCCAAAGCACTGTAGGGTCGTTCAGCTTCTTCGATTGGCTGAAACATGTTCTGGGCCCACGTTAACCGTTTGCGCACGAATCACGAAGGTTCAGTGTGGGAGTTACTTAGTCCCGAGTGGCTTGGTCAAAGACGGACACAGCACCAGCAGCCAATGGAGGTATAACAACAGCTGAGGTTTGTATATAGTATTGAAGTCTACTGTGTGCTACGATTTTCACGCGAAAAGTCACTGGCCCTATTCATGAGCCGATCACGTCTAACTTTGAAATTGTCACGAACATAAAAATGTTTCTTTTGTACTGCACTGTTCACTAATCTTTCATTTAACGGAAAAATTTTCCTGGACGCCGCGTGAAATTACGGATACGTTACTTTTTTCGAAAACTGACTTTCCACACATTTCACAGAACTTTTACCTGAATTCACGGTAACTCTCCGTAAATTTGCTGCTAAGTTTTTTCCGTAACCCCGCTTTATAAAATGAGAATAGAAGAAAATATTTAATTTTCGCTAAGCAGGTGTTCTGCTGTGTATAGAAAATGTTAAGGTAGAGGAGCAAGTTTTGAAACCGAATCGAAATTCCCACAGACCACAACTCTAACCAATCACTTACGACCTTCTTGTTGCAATGGAACTTCAAACTTTTAACATTTCTAGAAGCGCCGCGTAAGTAACTCACTACGTTTCTAGTACCGTTTAAATTTTTTTTAGGTTTTGCTGACGCTACTTTTTTTATGTGTATAGGAATACGCCTAAGCGGCGTTTATATCCTAACTGTGGCAGAAACTAACATTGTTTTCTTATTACAGTGGCCATGAATGCTTCGGGCAAACTCGGCTTACTTCGCTTTCGAAACCCGAAGCTTTAGGATATCGTGGACACGTTCCGTAATTTGTATTTACGGAGCTCAGATTTGTCATACGTCACTGCGGATAGCGTTTCCCATATTTTAACTTGTACATTTCCGTATAAAAAAAACTCCGTGAACATCAGGAAATTTTAAGAACTCTTATGCGCACAAATACAACTGAAATATGGAATCAACAAATTTGACATCGCCGTTTGTAAATATCATGTTAAGATATGAAACTTTTTCTACGTAGGTGCCAGCTATTGAGAACTTGTCTGCCAGTTTTCACGTTGAAATATATAGCCTACATTTATGGGCAGTGAGTGACTTATCGCGAAGAAAAAGGTGCTCAATTATTAACCGCGAAAATAATATGTTAATACAATAACATGTAAGACATTTTTATGGTTAGTTAAATGAAACCATTATTTTTGTGGACAAACTTGCTATATCGTCACAGAAACCCCAGACGGTGACAGGAAACCATACTCTTGAAACAAGCCAAAATTAGCTGCAGTTAACAGACGTAAAATTCCATAGAAAATCTCACAAGGAATTTAGGAGAATTTCAACAAATGAAATTTGACAAAAATCAGAACGATGAACGAAACGAAGTAACGTCGAAGAGGACGAACAAGGATTAAAACTGAGATGACGATATAATTATTTGCGTAAAACTGGAAGACAAGACGTGTTGTCCTATGTTTTCTTGGATTTATCTTTGTTCCTAAGTTATCGTTCCTCGTTCGTTCGATAAAAAAAATTTTCTATCATTTCGTTTATTATAATTTAACTGAATTCCTTATGAAATTTTTTCACGATTAATTTTTGTATCTATTGATTAAAACTAATCTTGACTTGTTTCCAGTATGTGTTTCCATCTCACAGTCTGAGTTTCTTTGACGATATAGCACTGCAATGGCCTACGTTCACCGCAACAGTTTTTTTCATTTAATTGCTCGCCCTCATTGCAAAGATAATTTAAAAAAAAACACATTTTACCACGATATTTGAAGTCGGGCGTCCTGGGTTCGACACTATATGGTGGCAGTTGCTGATCTTACGAGTACCTTATCTGAGTTCGAGAAACAGTTTGTTTTTTCTTCGCAGTTGCGAAGCCAACTAACGCTGCTGTAAAGTGAGTGAAAATGTTTATTTTACTGTTGTTTAATGCGATCGAACCGTGTAGGTGATGGCGCCAGCTCATGTTCCTGGCTAGCTTTCACTCGTACGTTCTTGAGCTCGCGGTGATTGTAGTTGTATTGGCTGGCTTTATCCTTCTCGTAACTCGCGAGGTTTATATACCTGCGTCGCAGGGACTGGCAAATCGATTTCACCCGAGCCACGCGTGCAGTTAAAATGTAACCACGCCGTAAAAAAAACTTAACTGAAGCCACCCTCCACTACCTGTACGAGGCGGACAATCAGTTCTGCGAGCTGAAGAATACTAAATTCCGCAAAGCGTCATGCTCACTCACAACCATTAAGGCGTTAAACAACAGAGTCATGTAAGTTGCAAATCTTCCTTTGTTTATTTTTACAGTGAGAGCTATTCGGTGTTTTTTTTTTGCGAGGGTTTTTACTGTGTCATCAACTCTAGCATGTCATATTTATATCACCTGTGAATTTCATAGCGCGAAGAAATTAATACACTTTGTGTGCAAATGAGAGGAAGCAACCGGATGCTATATCTCGCCCCGCAAAGACATGAATTAATAATACAATAATTATTGCTCATAAAAACTTCGTGTTTTTTTCGACTGACAATTCGCACTCCCACCTTAATATCTCGGAAAATATCACAAGGAGATTTTCATAATAAATCTGTTGTAATATTCGTCACATTGCTAAATTTATACGTAAACGTTTCCAGAATTTTGTTTAACTTTAATTTAATTTATTTTATTTTATTAGGCGTATTGAGTGCACCCGAATGGCGCCGTGGTTTTTGGTAGGGGAACACTATTCATTCTGGAACGGAGAAATAATCGGAATGGTCCTGCATTAAGGAACCATCCCCGCATTCACCTGGAGTGATTTCAAATACCCTGGAAACCCGAAATGAGGATGGTTAGACCGGGAATCTAACCCGGGTCCTCCCGAATGCGATTCGACAAAACAAGCATACATTTATACAAAAACGTATGCAAGTAGTTGTAGNCTAACCCGGGTCCTCCCGAATGCGATTCGACAAAACAAGCATACATTTATACAAAAACGTATGCAAGTAGTTGTAGTAAAGTTGACAGTAAATTAAATTTAGTAATGTAGAATTTCGTCCTGTATTTAAAGTTTACAAATGTGTACGCCTATCAACCTTATAAAGGCAGATCACGGTTCACTGAGAAATTCTAAAATCAACCTTTGAAAAATGTTGCTGCCCCAGCCTGCATGTATTTTAACGGGCGCACTGACTGGTAAACGCCCAGTAAAGTTGGTAACGACGGAGATAAAATAGTTCCATGTCGTAACATTGAATAAAAAGTGTTAGGTTAATATTAAATAGTGCCGTTTTTTTTTTTGCTTTCCTTTTTTTAATGCATGTAAGTGTAAGAATGAGCAAATTTGTAAAAATATTCACTTTTCTAAAGATGTCGCAGTTTCACTTAACCGACGTATGGAAAAAGCTATGTTAATTTAACATATGGTGAATGAATACACAATATTCATGCAAGTAGGTCTTAAGAAACGCTTTCGAAAGTGCTCGAATCACCGTTGACAGCCTATAACAGCCGTCTTTTCACAACGCAGTTGAACGTGATCGCCGAATAAACGATAACGAAGGGCCGAAATCTCGGCCAGGCTATTTCTCTTTACCGTAACTCCCCGTCTTTTCGGCGATATTACCGCGTAGATCTCAGCAGAATTTCCTCCCGTGAAACTTCTCTCCGTGACGTAGCGATGAGGTTAAAGTTTCAGCCGTGCGACTGCACGACCGTGAATAGGTGATAACTACCGCGGGTCGTCTGCAGTGGTGCGATCCAAGATCATGTCGCCTCCTCATTCAGAACTCGTAAGCTAGAAAGTGAAACTGATAAACTGGGAAATCTGAACAGCGATATCACTATTCTCCTGCGTTTTTTTTTAACTCTATTCAAAACACGTGAACTCTTTGGTCGAGGTAGCTAATGAGCCTTGGCTGACGAAATTTTGGGTTTGAATCCCAGGTAAAAAGTTTACGGTTACTTTAATGATCGAGCTTAATATTTCCTCTTTATGTGTAATGTAAATATAATTTATATGCATATACATAATACTTTTGTGTTATAAACCCAAAAGGTGGTGTACCGTACTAAAGTTCCAGAAAGTTCCATGTTATTTTCCCCAAAATAAAGTGTTTTGTTACTGTCACAGCCATAATCACAGAATTTATATGCAGTAACATATGATGTACAAAACATACAGTTAAGTTTTTATGTACAAATAACTTACTTTAAAAATTTTCAAAAACATTTTCTTTTGCTTCTTACTCGCCAGTGTAGCCACAGAAATGCCGCATACGTTATAAATGATCGCAGAATGGGAAATACCTCAAGCTAATTGCGAATTGCTCCGCAAGCACGTACGATGAGTTGGTGAACTGGGACGGAGCACGATAGCAGTATAAATAACAACGGCTCTAAAGAAATGACCTTGGAAACGCTAGGTAATATCGGCAGTTAGTGTTTGCCTTTTTGAAGGAGGCAACAACCCAGAGGGTAGAAATGTTGGGGACTACACAGTATTTCGAAACCCATGCGTTATCTCTAATTATTACGTATATCAGTCCTAAACAAGGCATTTTGGACTATATACACAACATTACCTTTCTCGTTCATGTGTGGGGAACACTTCCCTAAAGCATTGAAGCTTTTTTTTTAATCGCCTGGTTTAAAGTGGTAATGGGAAAGTAAGGGGACAAATTACAGTCAAGTTTATTTAGTTTAAATTGAAATTCTGAGTACAGACGCATACACACGGAGTATTTCTTCTCATACAGCATGCTGCCATTTACAATAATATGTTCCCTGTTCGGACACGACTCTCAAAATGTAATACTCTATCACCGGATATTCGAGTTTCGCAATAAAACATCCAACATGTCCATAAGCAAAGTCACAATGCAAAGACAAAATAACCTAAGGAAATATCAATTTCAAAGTTAGTTAACCTATTTCGTAATTGTTTGTGCGAAAAAGTAGTTTTCTTTAACTATGTAGCAACGTGTTAAATTTTGAGCAATTGTGATCCGGAGAGACTTTTACTGATAGCTCAAAATTCGTGCTGCAGTAGAGTTGCATATGAAGGAGTTTGCTTCTGTTGCTCTAAAACTTCCGTCACAAGAGACGGATAAATTTATTTGTAATTGTGGCCTACTAAGTCGAACTTCATCTCTGAGTTAATTTTAACTTGAAAACAGACGTATCTCGTTTGTTACGGTTTCTAGATTTATTTGCCATCACCCGCGGATAAAACACTTTTGAAGTACCCCTGCGTCCCCGATTGAACTTATTACGAAAGTTTAACTTGGTCTGGTCTTACAGCTGTATGCATAAATACCATCCCTGTCTGTCAACACAGCAGACATAGCTCTAATTATGGAACTCCAGCCTTGCTTGTCGAGGGAAGTGATTTAATTAAAACTTTCATTAAAAACCCCTCGACGTTCACTGGCGTGCAAAGTTTAAAGGACGCAAGAACAAAGCAGTGTTTTAATCTGATACTGTAGTTCAGAAAACGTGGATTTGTACGATGTTCGAATCGCGAAAGTTCAACAACCAGGAGTGTATTAAGAGCTAAATTTCTCCTAGTGAAGTAATTAACAAAATAATTAAAGTAAAGTAACCTAAGTTTTTATCAACAGCTTTTGTTTATGTTTTCATGTAGTGATATTATTCCCTGTAAACGAAAAAAATTAAATACCTTTTCGAATAAAAAAAAAATTCTGAAATTTTGTTATCTTTTTTGTTTCATTTCAAACTTATGTTTTTCTTTTTTACTCTAATGAACTCTGCAAATAAATTTCATTAAAGGAGACACTTCTTTTGTCTGTTATTTGTTTTAACAAAAGTAATTTAAAACTNAACTCTGCAAATAAATTTCATTAAAGGAGACACTTCTTTTGTCTGTTATTTGTTTTAACAAAAGTAATTTAAAACTTTTGATAAGGACAAAAGTATGAAAATCTTACTAACCTACCTATTTGTGACTCTGGTAACATCAATAAGCATGCTAAAGTATTTTCTTAAATTTGTTTCCGACCCAGTTAAATTTTTAATAATTATTTCGCCATGCTAGGAATAAATTAAGCGTTATAAAGATGATAACTTTACACTGGACAAATAGCACACCCTTAAAATAATCGGCCGCTGTTCGGCGAGTGGAAAGAATTTGTGATTGTCAAAAGTTTTTCCCTGAAAGGCTGTTGAAGAGGCAGTTGATTTAGCAACTATAGCAATCGCATTGCACCAGGATGTAACTCTCTTATACCTAGGCTATTCAGATTTNACAAAACATACAGTTAAGTTTTTATGTACAAATAACTTACTTTAAAAATTTTCAAAAACATTTTCTTTTGCTTCTCAATTGCCGGTTTAGCCACAGAAATGCCGCATACGTTATAAATGATCGCAGAATGGGAAATACCTCAAGCTAATTGCGAATTTCTCCGCAAGCACGTACGATGAGTTGGTGAACTGGGACGGAGCACGATAGCAGTATAAATAACAACGGCTCTAACCAAATGACCTTGGAAACGCTAGGTAATATCGGCAGTTAGTGTTTGCCTTTTTGAAGGAGGCAACAACCCAGAGGGTAGAAATGTTGGGGACTACACAGTATTTCGAAACCCATGCGTTATCTCTAATTATTACGTATATCGGTCCTAAACAAGGCATTTTTGGACTATGTACACAACATTACCTTTCTCGTTCATGTGTGGGGAACACTTCCCTAAAGCATTGAAGCTATTTTTTGAATCGCCTGGTTTAAAGTGGTAATGGGAAAGTAAGGGGAAAAATTACAGTCAAGTTTATTTAGTTTAAATTGAAATTCTGAGTACAGACGCATATACACGGAGTATTTCTTCTCATACAGCATGCTGCCATTTACAATAATATGTTCCCTGTTCGGACACGACTCTCAAAATGTAATACTCTATCACCGGATATTCGAGTTTCACAATAAAACATCCAACATGTCCATAAGCAAAGTTACAATGTAAAGACGAAATAACATAAGGGAATGTCAATTTCAAAGTTAGTTAATCTATTTCGTAATTGTTTGTGCGAAAAGTAGTTTTCTTTAACTATGTAGCAATGCGTTAAATTTTTAGCAATTGTGATATTGAGAGACTTGTACTGATAGCTCAAAATTCGTGCTGCAGTAGAGATGCATATGAAGGAGTTTGCTTCTATTGCTCTAAAACTTCCGTCACAAGAGACGGATAACTTTATTTGTAATTGTGGCCTACTAAGTCGAACTTCATCTCTGAGTTAACTTTAATTTGAAAACAGACGTATCTCATTTGTTACGGTTTCTAGATTTATTTGCCATCACCCGCGGATAAAACACTTTTGAAGTACCCCTGCGTCCCCAATTGAACTTATTACGAAAGTTTAACTTGGTCTGGTCTTACAGCTGCATGCATAAATACCATCCCTGTCTGTCAACACAGCAGACATAGCTCTAATTATGGAACTCCAGCCTTGCTTGTCGAGNATGCATAAATACCATCCCTGTCTGTCAACACAGCAGACATAGCTCTAATTATGGAACTCCAGCCTTGCTTGTCGAGGGAAGTGATTTAATTAAAACTTTCATTAAAAACCCCTCGACGTTCACTGGCGTGCAAAGTTTAAAGGATGCAAGAACAAAGCAGTGTTTTAATCTGATACTGTAGTTCAGAAAACGTGGATTTGTACGATGTTCGAATCGCGAAAGTTCAACAACCAGGAGTGTATTAAGAGCTAAATTTCTCCTAGTGAAGTAATTAACAAAATAATTAAAGTAAAGTAACCTAAGTTTTTATCAACAGCTTTTGTTTATGTTTTCATGTAGTGATATTATTCCCTGTAAACGAAAAAAATTAAATACCTTTTCGAATAAAAAAAAAATTCTGAAATTTTGNCATGTAGTGATATTATTCCCTGTAAACGAAAAAAATTAAATACCTTTTCGAATAAAAAAAAAATTCTGAAATTTTTTTATCTTTTTTGTTTCATTTCAAACTTATGTTTTTCTTTTTTACTCTAATAAACTCTGCAAATAAATTTCATTAAAGGAGACACTTCTTTTGTCTGTTATTTGTTTTAACAAAAGTAATTTAAAACTTTTGATAAGGACAAAAGTATGAAAATCTTACTAACCTACCTATTTGTGGCTCTGGTAACATCAATAAGCATGCTAAAGTATTTTCTTAAATTTGTTTCCGACCCAGTTAAATTTTTAATAATTATTTCGCCATGCTAGGAATAAATTAAGCGTTATAAAGATGATAACTTTACACTGGACAAATAGCACACCCTTAAAATAATCGGCCGCTGTTCGGCGAGTGGAAAGAATTTGTGATTGTCAAAAGTTTTTCCCTGAAAGGCTGTTGAAGAGGCAGTTGATTTAGCAACTATAGCAATCGCATTGCACCAGGATGTAACTCTCTTATACCTAGGCTATTCAGATTTCAAAATCACATAGCACCAGGCTGTAACTCTCTTATACGTAGGCTATTCAGATTGCAAAATCACATAGCACCAGGCTGTAACTCTCTTATACGTAGGCTATTCAGATTGCGATAATTTAGTCTCTGGCTACATAATATTGAGTCTGTTAATATTCCGTGCTTTTATTGCTAAGAAACGAACATTCCTGAGAGTATAGAAAGTGATACAAATATTTGTTAGCTCGTAATGATACTGCAGTTTGAAATAACACCACCTTCCTTGGCTACAAATGCAAATAATACACTGTTTTATTTTAATTTCGTTGGAAGTTATCCTGTCCCTAAATCGTTATGTTACGGCGGCTTATAATTCTTCTACTGTGATACTTTATTCTGGGACACAATGACGATTATAAGAGAAACTGAGAACCGAAATCTTCAATGTATTATAGTACTTTCTTCGTTGGCCGTGTACATTAAGCATTAAGAGGGTCGCTTTCGTTAAATCAGTCACGTTTCGCAAAACAGTTCTTGTTTGTACAAAACCGAGAACATCTAAACGAAACACCAGAAGACATCGCGAACTCTAAGAAAGTTATACTTTACTTACAATGCCCGCGGTATATATACGCGGCGTCGACTATCTTAAACAGGAAGTTCTTTTTTGAGTGCTTTTTTTCAGCGAGGAGAAAGATCTGTTTGTAAATTGCGAGCCCTGGTACCGGAGAACGCGCGGGAGATAATGAAGCCAATTTAACTTGGCTTCTCGCGACTCGAGAATTCCTTGACCCGCGGTTACGGGCCAAACACTTTGGTGAAGTTACGTAAATAACCAGGCGTCGCTCGGTATGCAGTCCACGATTGAGGGTAGATTGAGACGTAATGCCTCATTCACTAAACGTAGCATTGTAATAACCACAAAAATTAAATTCACCAAATCATACATTCTCTGATCGCACAGAAAAAAAGGGTTTTTCTATACAAGCCGCGCTAGTTTTGTTTGTGATTGGAACGAAATTTTTTGCGGCGACAAATTTTTTTTTGTTTGGGAATTGGGAAATAGGTTTCTACGTGGTTAATAACCACAGACTTTTTTCCATTGCCACAAATTAATTTTATTACCGAAGCGAAATAATCTTTATATTGAACGACAAGGATGAATATATATATTTTAGTGCCTGCTAATTTACACTGCTGGACAATAAAAATAGCGCACACAGAAGGGTGCATCGGATGGTACCAAAACGTTATACAAGTAGTGGTACAGATAATAAATATACGAGATCACACGAACAGAGCAGCAAGACAGTTGCATACGTATCTATGGTACTCCATAAGGTCATCTTCAATAGTACGTCACACACGTTCCCACTAAAATACACGTTGCAACGCGGTCTGGCATGGAGTCCAGCAGACGCCAGATGTTATCCTGCGGCAGATGGGCCCATAAATCTTGGACGGCGTGTTCCAAATCTCTGATACTGTAGCACGGCGGAAGCTGGTGTTTCAATTGGTCCAACGCGTGCTCTATTGGGGAAATGTAAGGGGATCGGGCAGGCCATGGCAGTGTTTAAAAATGACGGAGACAGTCAAGGGTGACCCGTGCCATGTGCAGCTGGGCGTTATCCTGCTTTAATATCGCACATGTAATCCCGGCTAGAGATGGGAGCAGGTGTGGGTGGGGTGATGGGGTACGCATGACCTCATCTACATACCGCTGGACCATCGATGGTTCCCGTAGCACGACCAGATCGGATAGACTATCGTAGGCTATGGATGCCCAGACCGTCATGCCTGCCATAGAGGAAGTGAACCTCTTGTGGCGATCTCCTCGGGCCTTCCACACTTGCACGCGATGATCATCAGCCCCAATAACGAAGCAGCACTCATCACAAAACACCACCCATAGCCAGTCTGTGCCGTTTCACATTGGTCTTCTGGCTTAGCGCCACTGCAAACGGAGCCGCCGCTGTTGCAGAGTTGATAGCTGCAGATCTGATGGGCACTGGGATCGCAGATTCGCCTCTGCACGGCGTTGGGAAATGGTTCGTGGGCACACAGGAGCCCCAACACTGGCCAGCATCGTGAACCGGGTTGCCGTGGGATCCCTCCACGCCTGATGCACGATCCGTCGATCCTCTCGACTGGTAGTCGATCTCGTCCCTCCTGAACCGGTCCCTCGCATCTAATAGCTATCATGTATCCCCTGTTCCCAGCAGCATCGGACATTATGGTCCAAACGATCCACATGATGGGCTGTACGGCGATACGACCACCCTGTGGTCTTCAGCCCGATCAAGCGTCCTCTCTCGAAGTCCGTCAATTGCGTAAAGAGACGTCTTTGGCGTCTTCATGGCATTCTTCTTCGCTCTGTACGCTTGCTTGGTACTGTGTGGTCTTTCTCGCGTAAATGCTGCTTTAACAACACGCCAGTCTCTACGAACGCTGGTTGGTGCTTGCAGCACCACTCCCGGGTGTGCGGTTAAATGCAAACGCACCAACATGGAATCACGTCCATACCAGCCCGTACTCTCTTGCTATTTACATCGTTTCGTGGTTGTCACATGGTTTCCTCGTGGTGCGCTATTTTCATTGTCCCGCAGTGTATTTGTTTTACAGATGGACAATTACGCGTTTTGACGGCGCTTTCACTCCAGTTCATGTTGACGTCGAGATGTTGTTAGATTATTTTTTTATTTAAACACGTTTAGATTATTATTTCGTCCGCGATAAGGAACGTGTTTGTAAGCCGGCCATGACTAGTCTTCGCGCTTCGCTGGAAGTGTAGCATACTTATTATATGCAATTTAATTTACAAAATATTTACCACAAACTGTTTTTGTTCATTCGAGTGCATTGCTCAGGAAAATGAAGTGGCAAAAGATCCTTGAGATACATAGTTATGGCAAAGTTTCGGTATATTTCCTTTTAAATACGCTACACGTGAAGAATACCATACGATTGTTTCGGGTCTCAGTCCAGTTAGCTGCATGAGGACAGATAGTTAAAAAGTGCTTATGTTTGCTTATTTGCTGTTTCTGTTATTGCCATTAAAATGGGAAAACGTTTCTGCTGACTGACCACGTAGTTTTGTGGAATATTCGGATTTTTTCGGGCGTTATAGCAGTTCGTGGAATTTATAACCTGTAGTATTGAATGAATTTATTAATTTCGTTTCAGTAAGACGTGGTGAAATCAATATTGAACTGAAACTATCATCCATTATAAACTTATTTGCTACTTTGTGGCTATGAGGAGTACACAACAGACTTAAAACGTCAATAAATGGTTTTCAGAAAAATTCCAATCAGTAAATTTTATTGAATTGCTATCTATGTATATGACAGTAAAATACACCGGAGAGCCAAAAAACTGGTATAGGCGTGCGTGTGCAAATAGCAGAGGTATGGAACCAATCAGAGTAACGCGATGCTGTCGGCAGCGCCTATATAAGACAACAAGCTTTTGGCAAAGTTGCTAGATCGGTTACTGCTGCTACAATGGCAGGTTATCAAGATTTAAGTAAGTTTGAACGTGGTGGTATAGTCGGCGCACGAGAAATGGAACATAGCATCTCCGACGTAGCGATAACATTTGGATTTTCGCGTACGTCCATTTCACGAGTGTACCGTGAATTTCGGTAATCCGGTAAAACATCACATCTTCGACATCGCTGAGGCCGGAAAAAGATCGTGAACGAACGGGACAAGCGACGACTGACGAGAATCATTAAACGTGACAGACGTGCAACCCTTTGCTCAAAGTGGCGCAGATTTCAATACCGCCTGCATACCTTCAGACATTAGTCGATTCCATGCCACGTCGTCTTGCGGCACTTCTGCGTGCTCGCGGGGGACCTATACGATATGATGCAGGTGTACCAGTTTTTTTGGCTCTTCAGTGTAATATTAGATATGGCAACAAAATTACAGCGTAATTATAAAAAACGCAACAGAACTTTGCATAACTCGCAAAACTAAATGAACTAAGCTGGTTACCTGATGAAATACTCGCGCCAGTGAGTTGGGAATGCAGCAAGTCAATTGCAAAACTGCCTTTTGAAACGTCCGTTCCATCACATCTTCGGGGAGGTGACGTGAATTGCAACTTGCTCGAGTGCCTGATGAGACTCGTAAGTTTGATTTACGTGTGTTTCGGTATTGGCCGGTATCAAACACAGCTCTGTGCCTACAGCAAACTCGCAGTTGTCAGCGGCCGGTTTTTTTTTTTTAACTGTGTACACGTGTCTTCTTTCGCAAGCACCAAGAGACGGCAAACACCGTGTTATCGTTTAAACATTTGCCCGTGCCGTCCCTAAGTCAACGTTTATCATTAAGTATCTAAAATAAACGAAAGGTCGTGAAAGCATTTTAAAGGCAATCCACTATACAAATTGTCGTTTCGGAAACAAGCATATTAGGTGTCAACTCATTATCGTTATTTTTATCATGCTGGATGTTAAAAAAAAGCCTGACATGTAATGGAGAGTTTAAAACTACTATAAATTATAGACTCCCAAAAGCAATTAGCTTGTGTAATTATTTTATGCATCTACGTGCAGGAACGAGCGAATGAATAATGCGAGAAATATCTCTAGAATATTTGCTGAAATAATATTAAAGAACTGCCTCGTTGAGACGATTCACGATTAAAAATTAAGCTCTGGTTTTCCAGGATCTTTGATAAGTCTCCATTGTGATTCTATATGAAAAATTAGCCTTCGGTTTTAATAAATATTCGACATTGAAACTATCTGAAACTGTGCTCATTGAGCCAAGTCTAACACGAATTTCCCAGGTGTTTTAATTAAAACCACAAAATCCCGGATCCTTCTGCACTTTTAGATGAAAATTTTGTTTGTCTTAATAAGCCGATCCACCCGGCTCTAATTGCCTCACCAACATCAACATTAATGAACCACCTTGTGTTTATATTTCTGTGTTAAATATGCGCGATAGTATTTATTACGAACAAAACAAAATTGCGTAATTTTAATTGTCTTATTTACTGATCTCAGCCTATTGGACTTAACCGCTTCCGCGTCCGTCTACAAACAACAAATTTTATTAATAAAATTCCGAGAGGACTTTTTCTGTGATTTGTATCACTGAGAATCCTTTACAGCCCAGTTTGTTTGCCGTTTCGTAATTACGCCGTGTTTCCACGTTAACTAGATAACATGGTATTTTTCGCTATTCTGTAACCGTTAAAATAATAAAAAATATATGGTTTTTTTGTATTGTGAGTTGCGAATTGCAGCAGTTATCCGAGCGGGAAAAGTCCTTGGCTGCAGTCTATAAAACACGAAACAGTGGGACGGCTCGGTGGGCAATGTAACTACTGTCACAGCGCGATGCCACGATGCCACGCCAATGGAGAACAGCGTTCGCGAAGCGTTTGTAGGGGCAAAAATACTTGCTTCGTCTCCAGTGCGATTGANGCCACGCCAATGGAGAACAGCGTTCGCGAAGCGTTTGTAGGGGCAAAAATACTTGCTTCGTCTCCAGTGCGATTGAAAACACTCTACGCGAAGACGCCAAGATGGTTTGAGGAAAGTTAATGTTACGACATTACTGAAATTGCGTGTTTGAAGTTACGCGTCCCCCGTTGGAATAAAAACTTATCATGAAGTACGCCAAATTTTCTGTGTTGTTATAGACGGTTCACGGCAAACTAAACCTTTTTTGAAATCAACCTTTTAAAAATTTCAATGCCCCTATCTCCGTGTATTTTAACGCGCACACTGGCTGGCGTGAGCCCAGTACAGTTGGTAACAACGGAGAGGAAATAGTTCCAAGTCTCTACGTCGAATCCAAAGTGTTGGGTTNCGTGAGCCCAGTACAGTTGGTAACAACGGAGAGGAAATAGTTCCAAGTCTCTACGTCGAATCCAAAGTGTTGGGTTAACATTTGTGAATACTGAAATAATTTATTTTGCTTAAAGTTTTTTTTATGCATTTGAGTGTAACCATTAGAAAATTAGGACTTATTCATTTAATAATTCCATCCAATAACATGATAGATGCTTTAATAAAGTGATCAGGCACATGGCAGTGCTGATTTTTAATATGGCACGGTGTGTATACAAGTAAATCATAAGCAGGACTTCTAAAAGTAATCAGTTTACCGTTAACTTCCTATTTGAATATATAAGTCCGCAGTGGGAATATGGGGTAGAGCAAGCACGCCGGCTGCGCAGCATCCGGTTATCGTGTTCGAAAAGTGGACTAATCTTTTTCTAGAAATAACCCTAGGAAAACAACATGGTTTTGGTTTCAAGGTTAGAAAATTTTTAGAATAAATAAATCGCTCTGAGACGTCAGTACACTTCAACTAACCGAATTTATATGGGCATGGAATACATTCAACTTAAGCTATATATATATAAACGTCTGTGTCACTGACGTAATTGTGTGATTTTGACAGTTCAGATCACGATATGCACATCATTGTTGGGAACATGCGTAGAACATGAAAATCAAATTACCTCGCCTTAAGTCAATGGGTAATTCAATCGAATGAACTGCGAGCTAGAGATTTAGTATAATTAAGCGGAAATGTCCTATAATAGGAATACACCATACGAAATAATAAGTAAACTACCGCTGTTTTCCAGCAGAAGAACTACCGTGTGATTCCGTTGGTGTGAAGATAAGTCTGTTCCCGTTTCAGAGTATGCAGGGGAAGTTTTTGGTCTGCGTGACAAGTCCCGGAAAGCGAAACAAGGTAGATGTCTTGAATTTCACTTAATTTGAATATTGTTTTTTCTAGTCTATCAAAACGATGTTAATGATGTTTTACGACCTAAGGTAAATTACGTCTTCCTCGCAAGTATTAATTTCTCCCTAAAGCAATCAAACAGATACGCAAAATTGAGCCGTGCATTTACAGAGCTTTGTATAAATATGTTGTCAATTTTGGCGAGTATGGGATCGGCACTGTCATGGATTAGTATGCCAGAGCCATAAACGTCACTTCCGTATGCACAATGAATATTTTTTCTTTCTTGTGTTATAAATTATGCTGACAGCTCTATTGGAAATTTGTGAAGTTACTTTTCCTGTAGTCTTTCATAAGGAACGCGATAACAGAAACATGTGTGCGATTAGTTTTGCGTGTGCGTGTGTCAAACACTGTTCAGTTTGAACGCTAAACTTCTGTGGTTTCTCAGGGATCATAATCACATGTAAAAATAACAATAACACTGAGTTTTTTTTAGCACAACTTACTAACTTGTTCAGATGAGACAGTTTACTATTAAAAAATTATCACGAGCAGCAACAAGATTTTTTATTTCTCAAGAATAACGCCACTGCATTATTTAAGTCCGGGAATGTAAGAAAATTGTTGAATAATTTTATCTGTAAATGTATTTGAATGTTCATAAAGTAATTTTACTGAGCACAACTAAAAATCTATTAAGAAAATAATTTTATGCTTTTCTTGTTTCGCTTTTACGTAAATTATTTGATTTTTGTTATGTATAGTCCAATAAATATATTATTCTGAGTTTTTTTATAACATTATGCGAAAACTATTTACTGTAGTATATTTTTCTGGAAATTAAAAAATATGTAAGGCCTACAAGTTTAGCAAAGTTATAGTTGGCCCAACAATACTTTTTTTCGCTCAACACCTTAAGAGCACTGCCTATCGGCTGGCATCTGCTAAATTTTATTAGGAAATCCCACGTTAAGGAAATTTCGCATCAGTGCGTTAATTTTAAAGTTAGGCGTTTCAAACGAAATGCATTCTTCAAGAACATTTTAGGATAAGATTTCTAGGAGTGTATATTTTCCATATAGATAGGCAGTATGCACTTTTTGGGATAACGTAAATTTTAAAAATCCCTTGCACACAGGTTACACATGTAACGGAAACATCTTCGCTGTAGGGAACTTCTCCTGAAAAATTCGTGAAGAATACTTTTTTTTTTTAAACGCCTATCTTTAAAATGAATTCCATGAGGTTAAATTTCCTTAACATGCGATTACCTATTTAGGCAGTGTCCTTAATGCCGCGTGAGTTCTAGCACTTAACTTTTACGTAGTATTCTATCCCCTTTTGATTCCTTAACACGTGAATAACGTACGGTAATTTTTAAACCTGCCGCTACATTCCAGTACAGGACTGGTGAACACAGAAATGTGTGCATATGTAGTCGTTCAAAGGATGTTATTAAGACGAACGATTGGCAGGACTTGAGCGGTGAGAACATTTTTTTCTCTTCGGATTTTAAGACATCTCGAGGTACCTACGTCTTTATTGCCTCATCAGCCGGAAGCTCCAAGCACTCGCATGAACCTCGTTGATACCAACTCTTCCTCTCAGTTTTAAAGTTCAGTAAACCCTGG
>NQII01000686.1:654500-667346 GCA_002778355.1 Clitarchus hookeri
ACCGCCCAGTTAATGAGTGTGTGATTAACCAAAGCCATTGTTTCTACTTCAACAGTCAGTTTTTGACATATATAATGTAAAACGTTAAACCCAATGGTAATTTTAAATGTATTTCAAGGTGTTTAAAGTTAATGAACATAGACACTTTTAACAATTTATCGATATTGAATGTCGTGTATGATATGAAGGAATTGCTATTTAAAAATAAAGCTATTATTGTGTTTATTTTTTTATGTACAAAAATATTTTTGCCTACAACTCTACATTACCACTAGTACTACTTTGTATTATTATTACACACTTAAGTCGCATTAAAGAGCTTAAACAGGAGCAATATTTGTAATAAATTAAAAAATAATTTCTTATTCTGTTCTTTATCAAATATTTGATTTTAGATCTACAACAGTAACGTTATATAACAGTAATATAACATAACCACACTTTCACTCATTCCGACACTTTTTCCCAGTTTTCCTTGCAGGAACATCTTTGTTACCGTGGTTTATGTACGGTTTCCCTGTTAAACGTGAATGGTTTATTATACTCCTTGAATATGTACTACTTTCATTCCGTATACCTTTCCTTTTTTCGACCAGGCATAGGCAGCTTTACTCACATCCGCCATCTTCAAGCGCTAATGCTATAATATACATAAAAAACAAAAGAGTAATGGTATACCCTTCATTCTTGTTTTTATCGGTATGCATGGCATGTAGGGATCTTTTATGATATTGTGGTTTCTGCTGTTTATTATCTCTATTCCAGTACAGTGTTAAAAGTACGTTAAGTCCTGGACTAGAGTCCTTTTTATACTACATGCAATAACCGCAATTTCAATACATGATCAAGAATATACTGAACTTCCATCCTATTAACATTATAACATGCACCTGCCCGTAAATAACTCAATCATGTTTCTACTAACTTCAAAACAACTGTAAACTGTACTTAATTTATTTTACCATTTCATGATTCAGTTGTTAATAGAAAACTATTCACCCAATAAATCTAATACAAAAAAATTATAATATCATTCATGTTAACAAATGAATCATTAGTTTTTCTGGCCAAACAGCTTCGATTAGGATTATGCGTTTTTATTATTTTATGTTTTTTTTTTCTATTCTGACGAAAGTTATTGTATATTTCTATTAAAACAGCTCCTAACTTCACAATATTAAGTAAGGTTTCATGATTATTAACAACTTTATAACAGTCTCTTCAACTTATTTATTCTGTATTTGTATTTGAAAAATATTGGGTGCTAGCTCGGTCGGGTGTTGGAATTTACCGTGAAACCTATCAAGAGAGGCGCCTGTGTTTAGCTGCAACTGCATCGTGCACGACTGCACAGCGGGTGGTTTGCCTCAATATTTGCAGGCGCACGGGTTGCTGCGTAAACAACATCCGTGCGACCAAGCGCGTGTCCAGTCCATGCAAACGAGTGGACGGACGGTCAGGCTTATGGCCGTTCAACCAATCACAGCACTTTCTACGCTTTGAATCAGGGACGCCGCCCTGCAGTTGGTCTTCGGCCAATTCCCAAGAGCCGGGCACGAAGATTTATCTCAGTTTGCCGGAGACGTTTAATTTGCGCGAGACTGATTAACGGAGCTTGAGTGACATATATGAGTTATTATTACTTTTGTCCTACGGCCTCGTTTCTAGTTTTACAACTCTAATTTTTTTTTATTCTATGCTGGTTTGCTGTGTTGGCACTGGTATCATGCCATCCTCATAATTTGCAAGAAGCTTTGCGTATTATGCTTGTTTCAAAAACAACCTTTTACCAGTTTTTAAGTGTGTAGAAATAATGGTCACGTTATTAAAAAATATTTTAGCAAAAATTTATATTGAATTAGTACGAGACGTTTAACCGGTTTTACAAATTAAAATCAATATAATAATATTTCATTAATGCGGCGTAATTATTGTGTTAGATTATGTAAAATAAAATTTTAGATATTTTACTTGTGCTTTACAATGAATATAATCCATGCATATCTAAGAACGAAAAATTTGTTTGTCTGATGCATAGCTTACCCGACGCTTGGTTCCTTGAAACATAATTTATTTTCACTTCGAACAAATACATTTCTACAGTCTGTGACGTACTCAGTGTCTTCGGCAAGTGTTTTAATTCGTCGACCTGCCTGTTCGAGATGTATTCCTTCGACCCGTTTGGTCACGCAATAATTGCCAATTCCAAGTTTCGCAATCACGTAATTTTTTTTTTTAGTGGGCACTGTACTTGTGTTCTGCACTTGTCTTGCATCCACTGGACAACGTGATGCGTGCCCGATGATACCGGATTNGGGTGTCGCCTGGCCCTGGATGCACTCCCCACACGCCATTTTTGTTTAGCTACAAGGAACACTGAACACTGATATATTTACGCGTACATTACACGTCATATTATCATTCATTATGTACACGGTGACTGAACAGGTAAAGAGAGAAGAATAAAAATGATCTACCCCCCACTTGCTTAACATACATCACCCCAACCCACAGTTAAAGTAAAACCGTGCAGGAAATGAGGTGTGGCGTGTTTTTCTTACCGTCCTCCAAACACATTTTATAATGGGTATTTCACCTCTGAGTTTCGCTAGTTATGGGAATATCCTTAAAAAATATTAATTTGGGGTTTTTTGCCGCNTTTGCGAATATCCTTAAAAACAATTTATTTGGTGTTTTTTTGCCACTAGTTGCAACGACAGTTTTTCTCGCTGGAGGACTAACAGTTGTGATTAACTTTCGCGCACATATTTACAGTTCTGAATGAGTGTGACGTATGTGCGATTGCTGTGGACAATGCTACACGTTCCATACATTTATTTTACACTACCTTTTGGTTTTCGCATTATGGTCTTGACGAACAGAGCCTATTTCGGGAGGGGGGACGTGTGAGTGTGGACCTAAGAGCCTCAATCAAACCGCTTACGTCATCGAACAGCAGTTGAGTATTTGCTTAATCGCTAAATCGCCTGGCAAAGAAGCCATGCCGCAACCGACGTGAACAGTACTGTTTGGCGTGTGGCCTATCTTGTACGTCTGAAGGGGCGTGTCATTACTGTNTATCTTGTACGTCTGAATGGGCGTGTCATTACTGTGATAACGCTCACCTACGGAATAACGCACGAGCACAGGAACAACAATGTATTATACTCAGGCTAGAAATAAAATGGGATTTTTTATGTGAGTGTCATAAGGTTACGACTCTTCCTGAAATAAATAAAACATTCAAAATTAATTATTATTTATATTTCTTCATAAAGATCAACACATACGAAAACAATACAACACGTAAACAATTAAAAATATTCAATTTGCTCTTCAGGTTATTGACATACTATTTTGAAAATCAAGATACATAGACAATTTTCCTGGCTACTGTCGTAGCCATTTCGGTCAGATTCGTGGTTTATGTATACACCATTATTTTATCAACTGGATTAGGAGAAAAAGCAATAACAGAATTGGAAGTAGCAACAAGTTCATTAATTGCAAAAGTCTTCCAGCATATAATGTCTCTCGAATCAATCTTACTCAAATAATTAACAGCAGTCACTGCACTGTTGTGAGGATGTCTGTAGAAACAAACTTCAAGAATACCAGATCCGTTGTGTGCAGTCATTCCCTGAAGAGCAAATCTGTACATAAAGTTGAGAAGAATGAAGCTCTCTTCTGCAGTTAACACTTACTTGATTGTTAAGGTAGGTGCCAAATTACTTCAGATAAATTATGAGATGGTTCCTTTCTAACTATCACAAAAAAGTATGGAAAAGTAATGGTAAAATTTATTCATTAGTCTTCGAAACATTAGAGACGCTTAGTTGTATTAAGTAACGATCTTTCCATAAATAGCACAGATCTTTCCGTGAATTTGCAAGACCTGTCCGTAAATTTGACTGCTGGTTGTTCTGTATGTGTGGTTTACAAAGAGGGTTCGTCATTCTGGTTTTCACTGTATATTAAAAGGAAATTTTAAAGGCTAATTTTTGTTTCCTACAGCATAATTTCTAATGGAATCGTGAATTCCTAACTCCGCACACCACTCACCAATCACGTTTTTACAACAGTTCAGAAGGCTGAACATGTTATTTTCATAAGGTAACACGCGTTACCAACTGTATGCGTTTTCAGTAATGTTGGCGTTTTCTCACTTATTATTATTGTTACAGGCGGTTTCAATCAATTTCTTGAAGTTAAATATTCCTGCGCCTGGTGCAAAATAAGCTTAAATAAGTCTAGAAAATCACACAGGAGGACAACGTACCGAATTCGTGCGCATCCAGTTGTAATAATATTTCCAATGATAACTATTTCTTACTAAGTGCTACCAACAAAAACGTTTTTTTTTTTTCCTTTCATTGGCCTTTCGCTTTTTTCGGCGTGAGTGTAGTAGGATATCTGGTGTTTCTGAAAGTACTTGAAGAACACAAAATGCTATTTTGTACTTACAAGCACTCTTACATATTGTCTGTTTGTGACTGTGATTTTCGCAAAGAAATGTCTCGAATCGTGTCACTGTTTTTATTCATATTCATTATCGATTAAATATTATCATTTACTGGTAAAACATAGTCGAAAGTTTAATTTGACGAAAAATTATACAGTTCTATGTGAACAGGGGTATATAACGCTTGTTGTTACATGGCATATTTAGGAAATAGCTAAACGCATCACACACGGGTGGTTTTCCAAAGGTGCGATTCGCAAAGTTTGAAGAAACCTCGAATATACTATAAGAAGGAAGGGCGTGATATCGGAATGTATCCGGTAAAGCACTCGCTTCCCATTTGCGGGGGTTCTCGACCTGCCCATCCAAGGGTCGCGGTCTTTTTACCTAGCCCCTCCCCGAAACCCTCGTGCCACGCCTTGCTAATGTCGCGGGGCTCATTATACGCTCTTATCTCGGTTGCGGAGAAGGGGGGTAGAGAAGATGCCGTGACTGGTCCAGGAACCCTCCCCGGGTGACCCCACGCACTTAGTCATCGGAAATCGATATCCCGCGGAGGACTCGGGAAGGCTCCAGACCGGTGTATAGGTGTCTTGTAGCGAGAGGTCCTGCCGCCAGAGTAGCTGTGTTCCAGGACCCGAAAAAAACAAACTCGACGAAATAAATAATCTATCGGAGGTGTCGTGCGGGTAGCATCCTACGTAAGCAAATATACGGTCTTTTATAGGATTTTCGCCNACGAAATAAATAATCTATCGGAGGTGTCGTGCGGGTAGCATCCTACGTAAGCAAATATACGGTCTTTTATAGGATTTTCGCCGTCAGTCAAGAGCATACTTCACGATAATCGTTGATTTAATTATTCGAAAGAGATTTGTATAAGCACCACATAAACGTAAATATTTGTAGTCAAAATATTATGTTTTTCAAAATACAGCACCAAAAATTCGAAAATTTCGGAATATGGGAACGTAAAGTCTCTATGCTTCTAATTAACTTCGCCAAATAAATCATATGTCATGTGATTTATATAAAATGCACAGCATGTTAATTAAGTATCAAGGATATTTGACGATGGGTACTCGGGTACTGGTGATCTGAATCTCTTTTAAAATAGGTATTAATGTTTTTGCCAAAACGTTTTTATTCATCCTAAAGAAAATTATTAATATTTATTAATTTTTCTTGAACGAGTAAAAATAGATATATTAACAAATAATATTATTTTCTATCGGATGAATAAAAATGTGTTATCAAAAACATTAACATATATTTTAAAAGAGATTCAGGATATAACTACCCGAATATCCATTGTTAAATATATATAAATGATACTTTATTAACATGCTGTGCATGTGATACATATCACATGAAATGTACTTATTTTGGCAAAGTTAATTAGTAGCAGAGAAACACATAGATTCCCATATTCCGAAATTTTAGAATTCTCGGTGCTATATTTTCAAAACTATAATCATTTGACAACAAATATTCACATTTATGTGGTCCTTATATAAATTTCTTTCAGATAATGAAATAAACAGTTATCGTGAAATATAGCCTTAAGCACTTCTTTAATCCTGCATACGACTTACTTTTCGGCTCACTTTTAAACATCCTACTGTAAGAAAAATTGACATTAATGCAGGCCCAATGAATTTTCCTATTAAAAGGAGATACTGTTGAAAACAAAATCAAACCTAGATTTTAAAAAAACCTTTAGTGACTTCCTGTTATTTTAATTGTCTTAATTTTAAATATCCATATTCTTTCATTGTTATAACATATTTTATAATACGTAGAATTCTACAAATCACAGAATACTGCGCCCCCCAGATAAGGAGCAGCACAAAGACTCATCTGAGTGGTGTAACTTTAATTGTGTAGTCGGCGAGGAACATTAGGGTATATAACACATGGCATTCGCCCGTCAGTGTATATCGACTACTGTTAAATTTTAGACCAAGTTGGCGGTGAAATATTTGCTTGTATCTGCATTTACCGTCGCCATTTTTCTTATGTTTTGTAACGCGTTCTGGCGTTTTCGTTTCGTTTCCCCTTGTGATAATCAATTAAATATGTTTAATTTCCCTGTGACTCATTTGCCGATCCGGTCGATAACCTTGGATAGTTTTTGTTTCACCCAATTTTTGTTTTATATTCTGAGTTTGCCGCGTTTTGCAGCAAAGTTAGAGTCGGTGTATGTCCGAAATAATAGTTAACTGAATCATGCACTGAGCTTAAATCAGGATTTCACCTCCGGATAGCATGAGCGGACGGACAGCTGGGAGCCAAGATGTGCTGCCTGATGAAAAGGGAACACTCCATCAGTAGAGACCTGAAAAATTCGCGAGTTCAATGACATTTAGGCTATACTCCACTTTCGTATGCAAAACCGTGCAGATATTACTGTTCATTGGTTTCTTGTTGTATTTATTATTTACTCAGAGTTGTCCAGGAGGTGTAATTTAACGGATGGATCAATAGCACTAGCAATTAAAACGTACGGGGTTTCGAATTCTAGCTTGTCCCGAATGGAAAACGCGAATTTTTCAGGTCTCTATCAATTAGACCTAGAATCATTTCTCCTGCAAATATTATTAAGCTAACACTTCGCTTACAGACACCAGACCTACAGTCGGTTCACCTAATCTTAACATCAGCAGATTTATTTTTCCTACAGTAGTTTTACGTCAGGTCATTTGTCGTAGAATGCGTTCAGACTGAACTCCAACGGCCGGCAGAAGACCTACAGGCCCTAGATCTAAAGCATATTTCCCTAATATTAACTTCACCGAGTCATTTATCCTACATTCGTTTAGCGTATAGTCATTTGACCTAAAACACCTACGAAGTATTTTTTGAGAAGGTTTCTTTAACTCCGGAAACAGTCATTATACCTACAGGCACTTGACCAAAAATCGTTTTGCCTAAATTCGCATCACCAACGTGCCATTTAACCGTCGCTGTAGACAGAGTCGTTTCGCCTAAATTTCGTAAGAATTATTTATATTCTTGTACTTGCTGCCTGATGAAATTTGAGATGTTATATCGCAATTTCAAAACTGCCGAAAGCTAACAGAAACAAATTTTTACGTTTTCAGGGTTGGTACGGCAGGTAGATCTTATACTGGCACAGCCTCCATCTGCTGTAATAAAACTGCTTTCCGTTGAGAAAGAGGTGCACAAAAACACTTATTCATAGGGCCACTGACTTTTCCCGTAAAAATCAGAGCACACAGTAGTCTCCAATACTATGCACACACCTCAGCTGTTGTTATACCTCCATTGGCTGCTGGTGCCATGTCCGTCTTCAACCAAGTCACTCAGGACTAAGTAACTCCGACACTGAACCTTCGTGATTCGTGCGCAAACTGTTAACACGGACCAGAACATTTTTCAGCCAATCAAAGAAGCTGGACGGCCCTACAGTGCTTTGGGCTGTATCTTGTCTAGAAATATTTTCGCGAAAAATCACTGCCCCTACTTATTCATATTTTCTCTTCCAGCGCAGAATTAATTTAAAATACAGTTTTCTTCAAGGCCAGTATGTTAAACTTAGCGTTACAGCCATTTACAATCGCCGTTACTTGGTTCGAAGCACACACCGGAGCATCGGGGACCTTAAATTATCTTACATTCTTCACCAATTGTCTTTTTCCAGCTCTCGCTGTTTGCTTAGCCCAGATTTTATGTCGTTCCTTGCATTACAACCAGCGTGAGTGGACTTGACAAATATTCGTCAGTTGTCACCATTGAATGAATATACACAAGAGGAAGAATATATACTTATAAATGTGCGGTTAACACTTTCCCTCTCAGAGACGAGTTGATTAAATAGAATTTACACAAGACTAGCGACTTTCAAATTTGTGGTTTACATTTACCGTAGTTTCCGATGTATTTCGCATATTCGCATAGTACCACTGCAATATTACTTTAATTGTAGTTACATACATACAAGTTGTTGATCCTAAAGTTAAATGGAAAAAAAAAACGTTACGTGGAAACCCATTCGTGGTTACTTCCAACTTTTCTGAAGCCCTGCCGACGTTCTAGTTCCAGAATATTAGTCCGCCTCATGCAAACAGAGCTTAACCGCGTCTGGAAAATCTCACCAAAGGGACAACGCACGGCATTCGTGCGCACTCAGTATAATGATATTTAGCATAAGAACTATTTCTTACTAGGCATTACCAACACACCTATTTTCTCCCAGTGGTTCTTCATATTAAGTATAAATGATATATTATAATTTAGAGAAAAAATTTAAGTAAACGTTTTATTTTACCAAAAATTAGGTATTGTTACATTAATGAAACTATAAGATACTTGTGATATAAGACATACTTAGGAAATAACCAAGCATGTCATACATGGGGTGATTTTTCAAAGGTTTGATTTAAAAAAGTTTAAGGAAACCGAGAATAGACGATACAGATGTACAACTAGAATCAATAAGTTCGTCAATTGACTGGAGTGTTGAGTGTAGGCAGCCACGCATCACAGCGACATTCGGAGGCCCTTTCACACGATCAAACTTTTCTTCTAATTACCTTGAATTTATATTGAATTCAATTCATTGAATTTTATATGACATCATACGGACGTCATAACGGCGGACATTTTCTTTTCCGATTTCTTGAATATCTCGTTTTCCTTCAAGATTTTCGTTTGGAACAAGTTCTATATTTTCTTGAATCCAAAATTTCAATCGCCGGTCATATATGTTCTGCCAATATTAATGGAACTCATATAATAATAATAAAGTTGTGTGCACACACTTCAAATTTTACAAAATAAGGGCAAATTTTTATTTTTATNTTTTCTTGAATCCAAAATTTCAATCGCCGGTCATATATGTTCTGCCAATATTAATGGAACTCATATAATAATAATATAGTTGTGTGCACACACTTAAAATTGTTACAAAATAAGGGCGAATTTTTTTTTTTTTTTTCTTCAAAAGAAAATTTACAACAATATAAGGGAAAATTGTTGTGTTTTAACCAATTATTTTCTTGTAGTGCATTAGTAGTAGATACTTATAAAAATCAACTTGAGTAATTTTTAACTGGTTTCATAAAACGTTTTGTGATAAATTTTCATGTGAATAATTGTAAGCTTATTGAATGCAATTCATTGAAACGCATATTAAGTGATTTTTTAGTTCAATAAAGATAATTCGAGTAATTGAATTCAATAAATATTTCATGGTGTAAAATCGCATTAATACGTATATTATAGTCTATTCGCGGTTTCTTCACACTTTTTGAATAAGAAATTAGAAAAATCACCCCATATGACGTGTTTGCTTGTTTCCTAAATATGTCGTGTATTACACACTTTCTATGCTCGTGTTAATATAAAATTACTTTTTTTTTTTTTGTTAAATTAAACTTTTTCTTGTATTTCACCTATCAATTATAATATTTCATTCATAATTATAATGAATAAAAACAGTGATAATATATTTGTGCTGGTAATAATTAGTAAGGAATAGTTATTACGCAAAATACTATTACAATAAGAGCGCACGAGTACGGTACGTTGTCACTCTGGCGTGATTTTCTGGACTTGGCTAAACTTTGTATGCTCGAGGCGGAGGAATATCCTGGAAGTAGAACTTCAGAAGGGCTTCGGAAACGTGTGAAGTTACCATGGATGGACTATACCTACCGTTAGCTCTCCACTTGTGCTCGAAAATTCCCACCGGCGATGCGCGGTCGCGCCGCGTTCTGGTTGGCAGATTGAGAGAGGGGGGATGGGCGGGTTTGGGTGGTTTCTTACAGTTTCCACCCTCCCGCCACGCCATTCGCGGGGGTAACGAACCAATCACGGCCGTCCGCGCGGTGACCGTGCAATTGTTCATCCCGGGCGTAATTGTGGCCCTCTCATCTCGGGCGCCCGTCCAGGCACGCTGCCCCGACGACCGCGATAGCTCGCCATGTTACTCCGCAGCCGATTGTCTCTGTTGGTCGCCCTCGGCCTTTGTCACCGTGCAAGCAGGGAGGTGGGGGAGGGGGCAGTTCACAAGGTGGCGAGCTGAAATTAGAACGCCGCCTCTGATGCGGCCATTTCACAGTCGGACCGCAATTGATTTCGACATCTCCTCTCCTGGAGAGACCAACTATAAAGCTCGGCACAAAAGAAGGTCAAAATCGTGTACGACCCAGGAAATAATGCAGCTTTACCCAAAACCATCAGCGGATGAACAAATTAAAAAAAAGACCCTGGAACACAGAGAATTTCATAGTAGGACCAGTTAAGTTTTCCCACTCTATCTTTATTACTGGAAAGGACTGTGATTTTATACAGAAGAATTCCGTCACTATAAATTTCAAACCGGCAGTTTATTTTTAGTACCTCCCACTGCTGAATTTTCCTGTTCTGTCCCGTACCCCAGCTTTCGAGAGAATTTCTCGAGTCGGGTTTCTTGCATATGTAAGAAACGGAGGGTTATAGCTAGATATTTTAAATTTTGAATGTTACCTACCATGGCATCATGTTTGCTACCCTTCCACCAAATGGCACCCAAGCAAATATTTTGGGTGGTGCAATGTTATCGCAGCAGGTGAAAAGTAGCTCCGGTTGACGGCAATGTCTTCAAAGTACCATTTCGACTTTTTTTTTCGTGGGTATACCTACTGGGGGGCACGTTTAATAGTTTCATCAGAAAGCGCATTTTTCAAATATAATATGCAACGCATTTGAAGTGCCAGGTAGGCGTTGCAACGAATAATATATTATTTTTGCTTGGGACTGTACCGTCGTAGGCTATATCGGGACTAGTAAAATTGGGTTTGTACTTCATTTTACTCGCAGCAGTTGTTTATGAGATTAGTAAATATAGTCTCAACAACGAATGATGTCCGCCAACCGTGAGGCACTTTGCCCATTGGGCGATGTGTACAGTGGAGACCATAACAGCCATCTGCCGTGCAACGTCTCATATACTGTATGCTGGGATTGGAGGCGCCAATGAGGGTGAAGTGAGGTGGAGCCGGAGCAGCAATGGAATGTAATGGTGAGGAGAAGAGGGAGTACCCAGAGAAAAATCACCCGGGGCAATGTTTTTCAAACATGCCGACTCGGCCAAAAATTTAACCCGGTTCGCCGTGTTGGGAGGCGAGCATTCTGACCGCTGCATCACCGCGGCTTCTCGCAAACGTTTGCAGTTTAGGTGACAAAAATAAGAGCTTATTAACGAAAATTTCTAAAAGGCTAGGCTTACCTACCTGAACCTAAGTTTTGTTTGAGAATTGATAAGGTCGAGCCCCTCACGAAGATTTTACCCGTATTCGGCTGTAACGACTCCGTGATTAACGTGCTCAAGAAATACTTTCTTACACACAATTTAGAGTCAGGGATCAAAAGTATTTTCTTTATAAAACAGAACATAGCAATTGCCATATTACTCACAATTATTGTGTGATGACTAAGTGGCTTCATTTATGCATTTTACAAACCAGTTCTGAGAGAGCGATTCTGCATCATAGGTAAAGATAGCTTTTCAATTATTATTTTTTTTTTGTACTGAAGAGTAAACTTATGAACAACCGCGTTGTTCCTTTTTGTTATTCTTTCCGATACGGTGGGTTAACAACGGCTATTCTCGTAAAATATAAGGTTTTCCTTGTCATTGAACTTACGGCACTTCGTATCGCGTGCTTTGGGTTTCCAGTGAACGAAAAAATAATGTTCTGGAACAATAGGTAATTTGTGACTTTCTCGTCTGTCCTTTAATGTACGGTGTGGCAATATCTGAGCCTGGCATTCAAAGATAAATGTGCCCACTGACGCGTGAAATTGCTTAAATTATTTTTGAAATACTCATTTTTAAAATGAAATCAATGGCCGTGTTTTTTTTTTGCGTGTTTTATGGGAAAAGTAGAGAAACTTCAATCGACATAATTCAAGACATTTTTCGAGTTACTAACATTAAGGTGAGGCAAAGAAGCGTACTGAACATTGCATTTACGTTTAAGTGGGAAATATATGGGCATTTGCATCGAAACGTGGTACAAATTAATAATAAGCTTACAAACTTTAAAATTTCACGGAATTATATGTAGAAAAAAAATGGGGACTTTGGCGCATCGAGACCTGGGACCAGAGCTCGGAGCTGTTCGTGCTCTGTCATTCCGGTTCCCCGACGGCCATCTTGCCTGGCATTTTAAACGTCGATGGCCTTGACCTTGTCCTTTGCCCTTGGCACCGATGACCTTTGACGTTTAAAACACAAAATTTACAAAAAATTAAAAAAAAATTATTTAAAAATTTATTATTAAAGATTTATTTTAAATTATTAATGAAAAATAAAAAAATTTCATTAAAAATGTATTAAAAAATACTTACATTTCCGTAGGTTCCCCCCCCCCCCC
>NQII01000686.1:678472-700938 GCA_002778355.1 Clitarchus hookeri
ATATATATCCTTCAAGAAGGTTATAGCTGAGTGTCCACAAAACGGCATGCCACTCTTTCTGTTACGAGAAGGGGGCAGAAGAAACGCCCTGGAGATTTCCAGGGCGTTTAAGAAGCTGCGAGGGGGTTTTAAGCGTCCTTCATAAAAACAAAATCCTTACGGCAAAGTTTTTTTCTCATGCGCATGTGGCAAAGTCAGTGCGAAAATAACTGAGCTTGTGCATGTGTAGGTTCGAAAGCAGTACTCATAACTATGGGCTGTTTACGGCTAACTGAGCACTTTCGAAATCAACTTTTGAAAAATTGTCACTGACTGGCGTGAGCCCAGCGAAGTTAGTAGCGGCGGAGGAAAATCAGTTCCGTATATATACATCGAATTTAAAGTACTAGTTAAATGTGTGTGAATACTGAAATTATTTCTTCCATTAATATTAGCACATTTGTAAAATAAAATACCTACTTTTGTAATAATTTTACNTGAATACTGAAATTATTTCTTCCATTAATATTAGCACATTTGTAAAATAAAATACCTACTTTTGTAATAATTTTATAGTTTTACTTAACCAGCGCATGAATAAAGTGATCAGGCAGGTGGAAATGTTAATTTCACGTGTGGCAGAAGACTACACAATGTGCATACAAATAGATGTAAATCATGACTTTCAAAAATTCTCAGTTTACCGTGAACAACCTATATGTTAATATTGCTACATATGCCTAGGCAAAGCACGTGACGTTATTAACCTCTTAAATAAATATTGGAGTTAATTAAATTTATATATTTAGATATATACTACCACCTTCCAAGATTTTTTTTAATTTATACTTTTCATTGTGCTTTTATTTTTATTGCGTTTATTTTCACTAAAGACTGTAAAGTAGTGGGTTAAAATAAAAAGCTGCACAGATGATTTATAATATTCTAAAAATAATTAGTTATTTAAAAATATTTTAATATTTTATAATATTAGATAATAACAAAGTAATTAAAAGTATTTTAATATTTTATAATGAATATATATTAATTACGTTAATTTATAAATATATTTTGTAAAAAAATAGTCGTATCAGTCTCTTATGAACGTCTCCTACATCCGATCCGACACCTAGGAGGATCACGACCACCACGGTACTCGTTCAGGGCAACCCCAACAACCCTCTTCAATCGCTTCGGGAACACAGGTCGCTGTCTCCGCACTGAAAACAACCGCCGTCGATCGCCAAACCCACAGTAACAGCCGCCAGTTGCAGTCGTCCGCGCACTCTTGAGAACTCCTTCGGCGCGGTAAAGATCCTGTATGTATACCTGGGCTGATACTTTCCTGGGTCGTTCTGTACCAGAGATTACCCAATCAAACGTCGAGACATCTCTTAAAGGGGGAGGCGATCCACGACCTTCTCGAAGTTTCTGGGTGAGCCGCCAGGTGTGAGCTGTCAATCATCGACGCGTTGCAGCCGCGCCACATCTCCCCTTCCTGCTACCCACCCCTAACGCCATCCCACTGCTGAACTCGTCCTGTCACCTAGACGCACGAGTCATCACTACCCCCTGGCAGACTTTGGGAGTGGTGGAGGTACAAACCGATGGCTAGCAAAAAGTTATTTTACTTTAGACCGCATCATGATAAAGTCGCATAAGCACAGAAATTGACTGATTATTTTTTACGATTTCTTTATAATTGCAGCATCCATGAAATACAGGCTGTTATGCGACGAAACCGACAAACTTCGCCAGGGTGTTCTAGAGGTAATTACCCACAAAAAAAAAGTAATATACTAATGTAGGCTATGAAGCTCCGTTTCAGAGTTACAGTGACGGAAACGCTATAAATACAACACGTGGAAGTGTGTTCTGTATTGACATTGACTGTTGGTGATCTCACACGAGCTGTTCACAATGTGCCCTATCTGACTGTAAGCAGACTGCGATAAGTTGCACCACGGCTTGTCGCTACTGCACGTGTGTGTGTGTGTGTCGTGATATGGTTGAGTGATGGCATCGTACACACGGGGTGCATTTTACGCCTCTACTGAGAATCATTGTGGACTGGCACGGCCAGTCGTGTTTAGTGTGGCTAGTCCATCGGCCGCCGCGGTCTCCTGACCTCGAGTCCGGTGTACAGCGGACGGAAACCATACACGCGGAACCAGTTGATACGGGGGATCACTGATGCCATCATTCAACTCNTAGTGTGGCTAGTCCATCGGCCGCCGCGGTCTCCTGACCTCGAGTCCGGTGTACAGCGGACGGAAACCATACACGCGGAACCAGTTGATACGGGGGATCACTGATGCCATCATTCAACTCCGAAACGAACTTGCAGGCATACAGTGGCAGAATGCCATGGTGCAACGTGCCACAGTNCTGATGCCATCATTCAACTCCGAAACGAACTTGCAGGCATACAGTGGCAGAATGCCATGGTGCAACGTGCCACAGTCTGCTTACACTCGGATGGAGCCTATGTTGACCAGCTTGTATGAAACCTCCGACATGTAGTCAATGTCAATAAATATATTCAGTAACTACACATGTTGTTTTCATCGCATTTCCGTCACTGTAGCTCTGAAACAGGGCTTCATAGCCTACGTGGCATGTGTATGTGATATTTCTGGATGCTGATGACCCCGAGAAGACGCTGGAGAAGTTTGCCGGTTTCTTCGCGGAACATCCTGTATACTTTTATGAATCACGTTTACCTCACGACAGATGTGGTGACACGTGATTTAACGGGTATTAGGTAATAAATTTAAAACAGTTTTTCCTGACTGCAGATGAAACGACTTTGTAAGTAGTGGGTGTTGGTTGAACGACACCAGGTTGACATGACTGTAGGAGAAACGATATTACTCTGGTACCTGTAGGCCTGCTGCCTGTTTCTTGAGTTTAAATACATCATTAATCATAACTTTGCAGTGGTTCCAGATCAAACTATTGTAGGTTAAACGACTTTATGTAAAACGACTGTCGGTGAAGTTAAGATTAGACGAAACTACTTTCGGTCTAGTGCAAGTAGGTGAAATCACTTTTATGNAAAACGACTGTCGGTGAAGTTAAGATTAGACGAAACTACTTTCGGTCTAGTGCAAGTAGGTGAAATCACTTTTATGAGAAGTTAAATCTAAGAAACATTTGTGAGATAAACTATTTTAAGCCTTCTACCATGTCCCCATTCGAAATTCATTATATGTACACTACGTGATCTTGAGACCTCCACACCAGTTTGGTTAGGGTTATTCCAAGTCTGTATCTTCCTATATAATATGCGCAAGCGTAACCCGTAATTGTTACTTCCTCCTAACATTATAACATTAAACAGTGGTAAGGCCTCTAAGAAAAGGATTTCAACGAGATGCCGAGGTATTCAATTGTACTGTAAACAAAATAACTTTAATGCATGCACATTTTATTAATCATTGTGCTAATATTACGGAATAACATTGTTTATTTTATAAATACAGTCTCAATTATAGGTTACTTTTTTTTTTTTTTTTGCAAACTGTGGAGCTCCCTACGTAGAACTGTCCATAACCAGTAAAGTATGTACACTCACGTCTACGTAACAGTGCTAGAATGCCTACAGGAGTAACAATAAAGGTGCTGTGACAGTACCTGCAATTCACAGCCAGCCGTCGACCCTAGAAAGCAAGATGGGACGCCGACTCCCATTCGAAAGCCGCGCTCGTCGGACACCTCCGCTCCAGGTCGGCGCCAGCGGGCACCCACACACCAGCTGACGCGTCGAGCCGAGTCGTCGCCACCTCCCCCGGGCACGTAGCCGACGCAGACCTCCACGTCGACAGCAGAACAGCGCGTGGACGTGGTCGCGTTCCACGTCTGCAGTTTCCACGGAGTACGCCGGTCGTCGCTGGCGTGGTTGCACGTGCCACGCGCCGGAATCACAAACGGAACAACCGCAGTAAGGCGTCCGATTCCAGTAAAGTTTGCGACGTGCCAAGCCACGTACTGAGAGGAACCGTCCGTTTCGCGACAAGTAAACGCCCGACAAGTAAGTTGATCGAGCAGGCGCGTAAATCGCTCGATCCCGCGTGATTTCAGTCAGTCGGGAAACACACTTGACTTCCCACGGGGGTTCATTCAAACTTCTCTTATCTTTTTGACCGGCCCAGGGTTTGCTCGACGCATAGCACGGCCCAGCTCGCCACGGCGGACAACTCTCGCCTCACGCCATGCCGGCAGACCGCTCAACCCCGACTCTCCCATCGCTAACACGGCAACACAACTGCCTGGCAAACACAACGCCGCCAAGCGGTGACTCTCTCAACTAACGAACACGTATAACAACCTAATACTCGACACGCGATTTACGTAACCTAATTTTAAATACGATAAAAATGCATATATTTAAATGGAACACACAGCAATTAAGAATCACTATAATGTTCCAATACACAACATATGATATAAAAGTAAAAGCAAGTTCTGCCAACCTCTATTTGCTTGAACCAGATGTCCCCAAAAAAAAACACCTGTGACGAGACAACCGTCACAACCCTGTCTTGTTATATGGTGCACTGCGTCCTCTGTTTTTGTTCATTGCAACCTTCTCATCATATCTAGCAGTAATATCTACTCATNGTTATATGGTGCACTGCGTCCTCTGTTTTTGTTCATTGCAACCTTCTCATCATATCTAGCAGTAATATCTACTCACGTTCCATTTTATAAACATTGTTTTCTTTCTATCGATACCCAACATGATGATGCATTTCAAAGGCTGATTTCCTCGTCGTAAACTGTTTCTAGATACAATGGGGCGCGTTATTAGAGTGAGTCCATTTTTTGAGAAGACGTGTGCGCTACGGGGTANGTTATATGGTGCACTGCGTCCTCTGTTTTTGTTCATTGCAACCTTCTCATCATATCTAGCAGTAATATCTACTCATGTTCCATTTTATAAACATTGTTTTCTTTCTATCGATACCCAATATGATGATGCATTTCAAAGGCTGATTTCCTCGTCGGAAACTGTTTCTAGATACAATGGGGCGCGTTATTAGAGTGAGTCCATTTTTTGAGAAGACGTGTGCGCTACGGGGTANAAACTGTTTCTAGATACAATGGGGCGCGTTATTAGAGTGAGTCCATTTTTTGAGAAGACGTGTGCGCTACGGGGTATACTGGAGCAGTAATGCTACCAATCGATGCCAACCCTCCCCCCCCCCAACCAATGTGATCATTTCGATGATGTCCGAGGGGAGAAATCTTCTTGTTTTCGGGAATACTTGAGCAATAAAGACACATGGAAGTGGACCGATTCACTGCACTTCGTTTAACTGTGGTGTAACCAGTCTAAACCAAAGAGATCATATTTTTATGTGTCTCTATTATTTTAACAAACTGTCATAACTTCACGAAATGGAATTCTCGACGTGTGTGTTCGGTTTCATTGCATCAACAACAGGGGCGATTATTCCGTGGATCTAAGGAAACTATTGCCTACTTTAGCAACGTTTGNCGGTTTCATTGCATCAACAACAGGGGCGATTATTCCGTGGATCTAAGGAAACTATTGCCTACTTTAGCAACGTTTGACTTGTCTTGAATGTTAGAAGTTGTAAATGTAACTTAATGTATAGTCCATCCATGATTTCTTCCAACTTTTCTGGANACTTGTCTTGAATGTTAGAAGTTGTAAATGTAACTTAATGTATAGTCCATCCATGATTTCTTCCAACTTTTCTGGAAGCCCTGCGAAACTTCCGCTTTCAGGATGTTTCTCAGCCTCGTGCAAACAAACCGTAACCAAGTCTAGAAAATTACACCAAACGGTCAACGCACCGTATTTGTACGCACTAAATTTAATAACATTTTGCATGAGAATAATTTTTACTAGGCATTACCAACATACCTATTTTCTCCCTGTTTTGTTCATAGCAATTAAAATGATAAATTATGATTTGTAAATAAAATATAAGTAAAAGTCAAATTTTACTAAAAAAAAATAAAATACTATTTTGTTAGCAGAAGTATAAAACGCCTATGATACGTGACATAATTAGCAAACAATCAAACACGTCTTACATGGGGTGATTGTTCAAAGGTTCGATTAAATAAGTGTGAAGTAACCCTGAAAGTGCTATGTACAATTAAATAGACTGTATTTAGTGGACATGCATACGTCGGCATATAACTGCTTTTGTAAATAGCTTTTGTAGTGAACTTTCATCCTTTTCCTNATTTAGTGGACATGCATACGTCGGCATATAACTGCTTTTGTAAATAGCTTTTGTAGTGAACTTTCATCCTTTTCCTGCTTCCTCCATCCATAATGCTTCCCCGCCTGCTTTACCTGTTCTAGATTTCTAGTAACAACATTTCCAGTGTTTGTTGGCTAGCAAGTAATTAAAAAAAAATTTCCAAGGTATTGATAAATACACTGAAACGAAATAATTATAACATACTAGCAGAAGTGCCCGACTTTGCCCGGGTATAATAGGAAAGCCTGTGATATATTCTAAGACATTAATTTAAATTATATGGTGTAAAGGATATATTTGATCTTAACTAAATGCTTAAGGTAACGTACATATTTAATTGAATAAGGATTAATACAATGTCTGTCAAAACGGCCTCACAAGTGAACCATTATTTTTGATCATATTTTGAAAGACAAAAATGGTTACTGTGGGTCATCCTTAAAAGATAAACATGTGCTATCGCGGACTTTTCTGTAGACCTTTTCGAGAGCTACAATTCTGTAGTACAATAATTTGATGTATCTCTTATGGTTTAGTCAGCGCAAGCCATGTCAGCGCCCGAAAAGCGGGTTTTTATGACAAACGTTGACATTTATATATCATCCTTTGATTAAATATAAATGTATTATACACCAAAAGCTTTCTCAAGAAATTCTATAAATGATGTTGAAAACCGCATCAAAATTCATCAAGTAGTTTACAATAACTAAGCAAATATACAGACAGGAGCGGATAAGCGACTTCGTTTTATACTATTTAGAGATATTACTGTACGAACGGACTAAGACACTGGTTAAATTAGTTTACTGTTGATTATTAAGTTTGAGTTATTTAATATGAAAATTTGGGCAAAATAGCTTAAAATTTCTTTGACTATATGTTCAAGTCATCTCGTACTGATGACAGCTCTTCTAGTAAGGAACAGCGCTGGAATCAACGTTGCTTGCAGAAGAGTAATTCTAAGTGTTTCTAATTCCGAATGCTCCTCAGATGCAGTTACAAAGCGTGGTTTTCAGGTGGTCAAAAGTGAACTAAGAGTAGCAATGCGTATATTTCCGAGAAAAAAAATTATAAAGGTTTATCGAAACGACGTTTTACAGCCAGGGGCGAAAATGGAAAGTGTAAAGACAGACACAGTTCGTTGGATAGTACTATGAATGTTTATGAACTCTGGAAAGTTCCGTAATGCTTGAGGTCAACACGAAAATATGGCCCTGATATATTTTAACTCGTTAATAAACCACACACTTGTCAGACCGCGTAAAATGTCCAAATTTTTAGGACAAATTGTGACCATACTTTTGAATTAAAATCCAGCTGAGAAATTTGTTGTTTATGTTTCCTTGGTGTCTGTGTTGGGGACAGAAGATAAACATGCTAGTAATAGTATAAATTTTCAATCGGCATGAAAAGTTACACTATTTCTAGCATATTTCCCTGTTATCCCCAACACGGACAAGAAGAATAGCTTAACAGGATCTGTGTAATTTTTTATCAAAGAGTGACTTGAATACTAATCAACCTATTATCGTAACTGTTTTGCCTGGGACATGCATAGGAACCGTATTTAAGGAGCGATTTTATGACATGTTGGACAATACCTTCTTTAACATCTTTTGTACGAATAATGGTATCAGGTTCGCAAAAATTATGTAAATAACTGCCACCAAAATGACTTAAAGTGTACATTTTCGGTNTATGTAAATAACTGCCACCGAAATTACTTAAAGTGTACATTTTCGGTCCGGCGTTAAGTACTAAGAGAGAGAGTAAAATGCTTGACCAAACAATGAATTGAACCCAAGAAGTATTTTCGTTGTCTTGTTCAATCCGTCTACTGCGATTTAAACATGAAATACTCTTCGATCAGGTGAAGAATAACAGCTGGTCATTGACAACTCCAGCAAATAATATGAGTTCAAAGGAGCCTTCCAACAACGGAAATATTGTTTTTTTTCAGTTTACACCAGTTCGGCAATCTGGCTTACAGATAACGAGGATTGGATGAATCGGCTGTACTCCAGACTCAACTCGATATTACTTCATTCCCCGAAATGCAAATAAATATTCTGTAAACATTTCAGTCGTTATTCTTCTCTGAACACATTAAAACGACACTTCGTTGATACCGTTGTATGCAACAGGTATATGAACTAAAAATGCTGAATCCGAGAAGGTTATCTCCATAGATGCTTTTTCAACGTCAAGGAGAGGAAGTTATGACTTTGGCTGTGTTTTAACAGTCGAGCGGTGACTTCCCAATTATCGTCTGTATCCTACAACTCTGTAATTTGATATGCTTGAGGGGTGTTTGGAGGATGGGGGGGTTGAACGTCCCTAGTTTAATGAGAAAGGCGAGACGTGATGTTCTTCTCGGTGCCGTGAACTTTATTGTTTTTTCTGCGGGAAATGTAATTACCATCGCCAACTCGAGCCACGGAGCTCCTCGTAAATTTTGCCCTGCTTCCTTTAAGTCTTCTTCTTCTTTGCGTCTATTGTGCGGCTGTCATAAAAAAACTACTTAATGATTTGTCTACGAAATAAAACCCTACTGCCGCACTTTTTTTACACTGGTTNATTTAGTGGACATGCGTACGTCGGCATATAACTGCTTTTGTAAATAGCTTTTGTAGTGAACTTTCATCCTTTTCCAGCTTTCTTCATACATAATGCTTCCCCACCCGCTTTGCCTGTTCTAGATTTCTAGTAACAACTTTTCCAGTGTTCGTTGGCTAGCAGGTAATTAAAAAAAATGTTTCAAGGTATTGATAAATACACTCAAACGGAATAATTATAACATACTAGCAGAACTACCCGTTTTGCCCGGGTATAATAGGAAAACCTGTGATATATTCTAAGACATTAATTTAAATTATATGGTGTAAAGGATAAATGTGATCTTAACTAAATGCTTAAGGTAACTTACATATTTAATTGAATAAGGGTTAATACAATGTCTGTCAAAACGGCCTCACAAGTGAACCATTATTTTTGATCATATTTTGAAATACAAAAATGGTTACTGTGGGTCATCCTTAAAAGATAAACATGTGCTATCGCGGACTTTTCTGTAGACCTTTTCGAGAGCTACAATTCTGTAGTACAATAATTTGATGTATCTCTTATGGTTTATTCAGCGCAAGCCATGTCTGCGCCCGAAAAGCGGGTTTTTATGACAAACGTCGACATTTCTCTACTATCCTTGCATTAAATATAAATTTGTTATACACCAAAATATTTCTCAAAAAATTCTCTAAATTATGTTGAAACCGCATCAAAACTCATCAAGTAGTTAAGAATTACTAAGCGAATTTACAGACAGATGTGGATAAGCGACTTAGTTTTATACTATTTAGAGATATTACTGTACGAACGGACTAAGACACTGGTTAAATTAGTTTACTGTTGATTATTAAGTTTGAGTTATTTAATATGAAAATTTGGGCAAAGAAGCCTAAAATTTCTTTGACAATATGTTCAAGTCATCTCGTACTGATGACAGCTCTTCTAGTAAGGAAGAGAGCTGGAATCGACGTTGCTTGCAGAAGAGTAATTCTAAGTGTTTCTAATTCCAAATGCTCCGAAGATGCAGTTACAAAGCGTGGTTTTCAGGACGTCAAATGGGAACTAAGAGTAGCAATGCGTATATTTCAGAGAAAAAAAATTAAAGGTTAATCGAAACGTCGTTTTACAGCCCGGGGCAAAAATGGAAAGTGTGTATATACAGACACAGTCCGTTGAATATTACAATGAATGTTTATGAATTCTGGAAAGCTCCGTTATGCTTGAGTTCAGCACGAAAATATGGCCCTGATATATTTAACTCATTAACCAACAACATACGTGTCAGACTACGTAAAATGTCCAAATTTTTAGGACAAATTGTTACCATACTTTTTAGTTAAAATCCAGCTGAGAAATTTGTTGTTTATGTTGCCTTGGTGTCTGTGTTGGGGACAGAAGATAAACATGCTAGTAATAGTATAAATTTTCAATCGATATGAAAAGTTACACTGTTACTAGCACATTTCCCTATTATCCCCAATACGGACAAGAAGAATAGCTTAACAGGATCTGTGTAATTTTTTATCAAAGAGTGACTTGAATACTAATCAACCTATTATCGTAACTGTTTTGCCTGGGACATGCATAGGAACCGTATTTAAGGAGCGATTTTATGACATGTTGGACAATACCTTCTTTAACATCTTTTGTACGAATAATGGTATCAGGTTCGCAAAAATTATGTAAATAACTGCCACCGAAATGACTTAAAGTGTACATTTTCGGTCCGGCGTTAAGTACTAAGAGAGAGAGTAAAATGCTTGACCAAACAATGAATTGAACCCAAGAAGTATTTTCGTTTTCTTGTTCAACCAGTCTTATGCGATTTAAACATGAAATACTCTTCGATCAGGTGAAGAATAACAGCTGGTCATTGACAACTCTAGCAAATAATATGAGTTCAAAGGAGCCTTCCAACAACGGAAATATTGTTTTTTTTTTTCAGTTTACACCAGTTCGGCAATCTGGCTCACAGATAACGAGGATGGGATGAATCGGCTGTACTCCAGACTCAACTCGATATTACTTCATTCCCCGAAATGCAAATAAACATTCTGTTAACATTTCAGTCGTTATTCTTCTCTGAACACATTAAAACGACACTTCGTTGATACCGTTGTACGCAACAGGTATATGAACTAAAAATGCTGAATCCGAGAAGGTTATTTCCATAGATGCTGTTCCAACGTCAAGAAGAGGAAGTTATGTCTTTGGCTGTGTTTTAACAGTCGAGCGGTGACTTCCCAATTATCGTCTGTATCCTACAACTCTGTAATTTGATATGCTTGAGGGGTGTTTGGAGGATGGGGGGGTTGAACGTCCCTAGTTTAATGAGAAAGGCGAGACGTGATGTTCTTCTCGGTGCCGTGAACTTTATTGTTTTTTCTGCGGGAAATGTAATTACAATCGCCAACTCGAGCCACGGAGCTCCTCGTAAATTTTGCCCTGCTTCCTTTAAGTCTGCTTCTCCTTTGCGTCTATTGTACGGCTGTCATAAAAAAACTACTTAATGATTTGTCTACGAAATAAAACCCTACTGCCGCACTTTTTTTACACTGGTTNCGGCTGTCATAAAAAAACTACTTAATGATTTGTCTACGAAATAAAACCCTACTGCCGCACTTTTTTTACACTGGTTCGATTCCATGGAGACATTTTGAACAGGGATTCACGTGGTGCGACATTGTCGAAGCCAGAAGATGTACACGTGCACAAATGCGAAATGTAATTTCGTTGCCACTGATATAACCATACAGGCAGTGTGTTGCTGTTGAACGGACATTGTGCCTGATTGCTTTTGCCATGCTGTGCACGGCTTTCTGTTGCTTATAAAGGCGTCCGGTGGGCCAGCGGTGGCGTAGTGCCCAGGGCGCTCGCCTCCCACCACGGCGATCCGGGTTCGATCCCCGGCGGGCTCACTCCCGGACTTTCGCATGTGGGNAGCTGGAAAGACCGTCACTCGGAGGGTGTCGCCTTGCCCTGGGTGCACTCCCCACACGCCATTTATTTATTTTTAGGCGTCCGGTAGGTTGTTCTCTGGGAGCTCATTGGCGGTACAATTGAGTTTTACAGCGATACACTAATAAATAAATTGGGAAAAGACAATTCATTTATGTGAAAACTGAATTATAAAATGTTCTATGTTGGCCTAGGTTTTTAACTGGTTACGGCAACCCTAAAGGAAGGAAATATTTTTTACCCGATAGCCAAGAAGTAGGGTATTCTTTTTGGAGTGTATCTGTGCAACTATCGCGTAGTTACCACATTTCCGCTTTCCAGCGTCGATGTACGAAAATCAAAACGTGAGTTTCATCAAGTTGTAGCTTAAGTGTACCTAGGTACTACTTTTTGCGCTTGGCTGAGGGGTCTTAATCGATCACCAAAATTAAGCAACATTCCCAGCGGCACACATTTGGATGGGTGACCGTTTAGTAGCATAACATTTGAGCACTTCTGGGCTTCGGAGGGCACGTTGAATATTCGGTCCCGGTTGTTATCGATTGATAGCAGTCGTTAAGCCATTTCAGAGGTCCTTGGGCAGCCTGATAAACTCTGACACGAGAAGAAAAAAATATTTCCGTCACGTTCCCAGCCGTTGCAGAATTAGGTTTTGTTGTTATTCCACAGGAACCGTACAATTTTCCAGGATAAAAAGTATTATATGTCCTATTCCAGGACCTAATGTACTTGCATACCAAATTTAATCAAAATCCGTTCAGCCGTTATTGAGCTGAATGGTAACAAGCATACACACACAGCCTTTTGCATTTATAACATTAGTGAGATTCTAAAATTGAATATGTTAACTGTTTTAATTTATTGGTTATGCGCAGTTAAATATCATGACTGCAAAAACTAGTACTTTTTTTTCTGGAAAAACAGAAATACTAGCAAATTTTCGAAGAGCTACTGTGACTTCTGGGAAAGTTCGGTGAAGTTTACGAAAAATACATTACTTAAAAAGCCAAGTGTTAGTAATTTTACAGAGAGTTCTGGAGAATTTTTTTTACCAGCACTTATACGTTAACTGATGGAATTTTTTAAGTGTTAACTTAACGTGTTTATGTGTTAATTTTTGTACTACGCGCCTTTAAGATAGAAGTATAATGGCTTCCAAAGAAGGGAGCACTGCACTAGACTGAAGGATACGCAGAACTCATTAAATAGAACACACACTATCAACTGAAACGCACGTCCATTGTGGATGCTTCGGAAAGCACATTTTGTATCTTCCCTCCCTTTTTCCCCTCTTTATAGTGCAAAACCATCATAACAGTTGCTCTAATTGTACGTCATGGAAAACCAGTAGTAATGTTTGCAAATATGTTTAAAAATATATCTTATACACATCCGTTCGCACCACGAAAGGTATAATTATTATAATTGAAATAAAAATGTATATATATAATTTAAAAATTAGTAAAAGTTACTTTTAATTTTTTAATTTTATGCAAACTTTGTAATTTTTATAATAGTGTCTTACTTGAAGGAGGGGTATTTTTTTTATTGTGCTTCCTGAAGCATACAAAATAAAAATACGCTTAAAGTTTAATTATCGTATCGTTATACTTATTACAAAATATTTTTTAAAGTATTTAAATAAATTAATTTAGGCAANCGAAGTTTAAGTATCGTTATACTTATTACAAAATATTTTTTAAAGTATTTAAATAAATTAATTTTGGCGAAATACTTCGCTTTGTTACAAAATATATGCACTATACATATACTTTCATATGCAACATACGTTATTTTCTGGCAAAATTAGGTGTGTGTGTGTGTACTACGTTTTGATGAGTTCTGCTCCGATGCAGAGCTGCGTTCGAAGTCACTCTACTTCTAGCTAGGGGTGTGTTCCGTGTCACTAGCGCGCGCTTCATCTCTCAGGACCTCTGCGCGGAGTTGACGTGCGAGAGGGATATCGGCTTTAAGAAGGACCTCGTGCCTGCCAACATAACGAACGAGATTGACATTTAACGCGGTGGTGGAGCCCGGGACCGGGGAGAGCTTTGATCTGGCGGCACACACGAGCCCCGTCGCAGCCGGTGTCCCTGTGAAGATGGATGGACGGGCAAATGGCGAGGTCCTTCCAGCGCGCCAGGACTAAGGGGACGGAGCAGCGAGGGGGTGGTAGTTTCGAAACAACTCCGCGTGGGCGGAGCGAAAGAAAAGTTTCCCTCCCGGAATAACGCCGAGGCTGCTGGATAAAAAAAAACCGAAAATCCCTCCTCGGAGTTAAGTAGAACCCTCTTAAGACCACGCGCACCTGATAACCCCGAGTGCTCCAAAAACTAGCCTGACTTTTTTCTTTCCAAAACACAGCTTCCAAGAGGACGGATTACTCACTATATAATCCACCCGCCTGAAACGCTTTGGAGATCACACGAATCCTGACATATTTCACTATAAATATTATTTTCATTATCTGATAGAGATTTATATAAGGGACACGTAAATATAAATATTTGTAGTCAAATGATTTTAATATAGCATAGAAAAGTGGAAAATTTCTGAGTATTGTAGTCCAAATTTCTAAGCTCCTTATTGACTTTGCTAAATATATCACATTTCATGTGATCTATTTCGTATAAACAACACGTAAATTAAGTATCAAGGATATTAAACAATCGGTACTCGGGTAATGGTATCCAGGATCTATTTTAAAATAGGTATTGATGTTTTGTTGATTAATAAAAAGGGAGACGTTAAAATTATTTCGAAATTATATCCACTAGAAAAAATATTACTAATACCGTTCGGCAGCCTAATGTTTTTGCAGCCTAACGTATTTCACCAAACGACCATTTTGTGTTTTCATACTTTCACTACTTTTAATGCATAGGATGTCAGGTAGTAATGTAAGTCAAAATATAATGTACCTCTTGGGAAGAATTGAGGTCAATGATTTGGCGAATCACTGCCCTTCATAATGTCATTAAAGTCTGCAGGAAGACTGTTAATTTTCTCAGTTGCCGTGTCGTGACTGAAGAATATTATTATTGGTTTATTACCGTTCGTGTCGGAACAACAACTACGCACTGAAAACGATAATGTACGACAGAAAAAGGTTACTATCTCTGGATAGTTAAATTTATTAGGAAGTAATATCTTTAATGTGAACAAAACCATCTCAAAGAATGTTCACTTCTTTGCTATAAAGTAAGGTGACATTAACACAAAACAAAAATCTATACGTTAAAATAAAAACACGTATTAAGAGCAAACCTATGTTTCTGTAACCTTCTCTTTGAATCAAAGCAATATTGTGTCACTTTAAACATATCAGCGTCTAAGAAATATGTTTCTTTGACAAAAAGAAAATTTTGTAAGGATTTTTTTTAGACTGTGGTCATAAAAGTCAAGATAATTAGCTGGTATTTTCTTATAACAGTGATTCCGTGCACTGATATTAAAGTAAACGTTCGTGTGTGTGTGTGTATGTACAGATGTACATTTTATGTAGGGTTTTTACTCTATACAATTCTACACCGTTTAACGTATCCAGACCAAATTAGTCAAAGATGCCTTCAGTGCCCAGTTTAAATTACTGTGTAAGCTAAAATGGGCTCTGTCCCCTTATTTGATCCGGAAACACCTAAAAATCGGACCATGCATACCCGGACCAATTTTTTGCCTGAAGACTCCAAAACACATTGGTAATTCTCTTATTGTCTCATATTGTCCTCTAACACTCGGGCAAGCCGGATAGTTCAGCGAAAGATCTCTGTTACCTTCTCTAAATTGATGTGACGTGTGTATTAACATGGTTATAAAAATGTTGGGTGTGAAAGTTTAAAAACTGACATATTACCAGGCAGTTACGTGTGTAAATAAGTTTTAAGCGCTTCTCTGTAAATAATAATATACGAACAGTCCAAAATGTGTTTTTATATTTAGAAATTATTTTTAGTTTTGTAATGTACCAAGTGTCGATTTCATGAAATTGCATCAAAAACGGAAAAAGAATTTTAAAATTAGCGCATGTATAGGTAAGAATTCGAACGGGATATACTGGTAAGCAGTTTCATGAATTAACATAAATCGAATGTTTGATTTCAGTTAACATGACATTTTTGCAGTCACGTAGATGCCGTTTAGATATTTCTTTTAAACACAACAATTTTAACTCCTGCAAAGAATTTTACACTCCTGACTATTAATTTAATTAAGATTTGGCCAAAGTTGAAAAAAAAATTAAGTTACATATTAAGGTTACGCTTGTTTTTCGCGGGAAGATTCCGCGAATGTTTAAATTGCAGAACACTTCAGTTGAGCTCCACTTTCTTAATTTGAGTATTTTCCCCATCTTAGACGCCTCCTTTCAGATCACAGACGTTCTGTATCAGAGCGACCCAGTTTTGAAAATACAAATACTTCTCTTTGGATTTTTGCGGAAATATTTATGAGCAGACTATAATTCTAAATAGCGCATGCACAGATGTAAGTTTCCATCTGGTATTGGTCACGTGTGTCTGTGAGAAGAAATTCTTAACTTTTCTGGGAAAATCATAACAAATTAAAAATATTAAAAATACCAGCGAAAAATTAAAAAATAATAAACCAACGTAAAAAATGTATTTCATCCGGGCGTCTGTTGTAAATAAAATGGCTCTTTCATATTTATTATGTTGGTACTACTATTATTAAGATACGTATTTGCCTTTCTTCATGAGATTAAAGCTTGCCTCGAGCAAGTAATACTCCTGTAAGAATTACATTGCCAAGAATCTGTTTATGAATTCATTGCTCAAATAAGTAATGCTTAACGAAGAAGCATTACTTCATGAAGTATGACTTGTTTTATAAACAAGCCTTAGAACTATGAGTTGCCTTAGAGAACGTCGCTGTGGCTGGTACGTGGCTGCCTGCGCTCAAGGCGCCAATCCACGAACTTATTGAAAGTCGCCGTGATGCGTGGCTGCCTACACTCGATAGGCCAATCAGTCCACTTACTTACTGACTGTGTTCGCATACTCTGCCCGCTCCTATTTGCTACTGCATTGCTATCTAGCAACAATTTAAGCGATCCCTGGAAAATAAAATTTAAAAAAACAGCAACAATAAAGGGATTAGCAGTCGAAGCGAACGAATCTGCGACCTCTAATGGACCCGTGCCTCAGAAAGCCAGCCTTCGCGCGGTGACGGATGGANGTTACGCTTGTTTTTCGCGGGAAGATTCCGCGAATGTTTAAATTGCAGAACACTTCAGTTGAGCTCCACTTTCTTAATTTGAGTATTTTCCCCATCTTAGACGCCTCCTTTCAGATCACAGACGTTCTGTATCAGAGCGACCCAGTTTTGAAAATACAAATACTTCTCTTTGGATTTTTGCGGAAATATTTATGAGCAGACTATAATTCTAAATAGCGCATGCACAGATGTAAGTTTCCATCTGGTATTGGTCACGTGTGTCTGTGAGAAGAAATTCTTAACTTTTCTGGGAAAATCATAACAAATTAAAAATATTAAAAATNATTGGTCACGTGTGTCTGTGAGAAGAAATTCTTAACTTTTCTGGGAAAATCATAACAAATTAAAAATATTAAAAAATACCAGCGAAAAATTAAAAAATAACAAATCAACGTAAAAAATGTATTTCATCCGGGCGTCTGTTGTAAATAAAATGGCTCTTTTATATTTATTATGTTGGTACTACAATTGTTAAGATACGTTTTTGCCTACTTTATGAAAGTAAAGCTTGCCTCGAGCAAGTAATACTCCTGTAAGAATTACTTTGCCAAGAAGCTGTTTATGAGTTCATTGCTCAAATAAGTAATGCTTAACGAAGAACCATTACTTCATGAAGTATGACTTATTTTTATAAACAAGCCTTAGAACTGTGAGTTGCCTTAGAGGACGTCGATGTGGCTGGTACGTGGCTGCGTGCAACTCAAGGCGCCAATCCACGAACTTATTGAAAGTCGCCGTGATGCGTGGCTGCCTACACTCGATAGGCCAATCAGTCCACTTACTTACTGACTGTGTTTGCATACTCTGCCCGCTCCTATTTGCTACTGTATTGCTATCTAGCAACAATTTAAGCTATCCCTGGAAAATAAAATAAAAAAAACAGCAACAATAAAGGGATTAGAAGTCGAAGCGAACGAATCTGCGACCTCTAATGGACCCGTGCCTCAGAAAGCCAGCCTTCGCGCGGTGACGGATGGANAGTCGAAGCGAACGAATCTGCGACCTCTAATGGACCCGTGCCTCAGAAAGCCAGCCTTCGCGCGGTGACGGATGGAGATTACGAGGAAGAGGGGAGGAGGGGAGAAACCTTCCCGGCTCTTACAGTTTGAAACACTCGGCTGGAGATCGTCAAGAACCGAGGCAAATTTCGCGGCATAAACTCGCTCTTGTCGAGCAAGCTGATCGATTTATTTATTTTTCTCCTTGTTTCCTTCACGGAAGGGCGCGCACATTCTTTCGCTTTCCCCCTCCATACTTCCCTTCCCGGCTCCATCCAACAGTTTTCCTTCGACAAGGCTGTTTCGGATTGGCTGGCCTACCAGGAACACTCTTCGAAGTCGCGTGTCAATATCTAATGGAAAGAATTCGGAGCGCAACTACAGACATGGTAGGTTCTGGCGTAGGAGAAGAAGGGATGGGGGCAAATACAAATATTTCCGGAATAAAACATCGGAGCCAACATTNGTAGGTTCTGGCGTAGGAGAAGAAGGGATGGGGGCAAATACAAATATTTCCGGAATAAAACATCGGAGCCAACATCACGTATTTCTGGTGTGGGATGTAAACACAATTTTTTTTTCCTTCCCTTTTCAATACATATATATTTTTTAATTCACGGTTACTTCCAACTTTTCTGAAGCCCTACTAACGTTCTACTTTCCGGATATCCCTCCGCTTTATGCAAAAAAAGCTTAAAAAAGTCTATAAATTTACACCAAAAGGGACAACGCACCGTATACTTGCGCACTCAGTGTATTAATATTTCGCATATAAATATTTCTTACCAGGGATCACTAACACGCCTATTTTCTTTCTGTTTTTCTGCATATTAATTATAAGTGAAATATAGTTAATGGTAGAATGTAAGTCAAAGTTCTATTTAACAAGAAATTAAATATTTTTGTGTGTGGACACGAGTATAAAACTCTTGTGATACATGACGTATTTACGAAANATTTAACAAGAAATTAAATATTTTTGTGTGTGGACACGAGTATAAAACTCTTGTGATACATGACGTATTTACGAAACAACCGAACAAGTCGTGCATGGAGGTTTGATACAAAAAGCGTTAAGAAACTGCGAGTAGAATATATAAGACTGGCTCATTACGCCTCGTTATTTGCCATTCAAAGGAGGTTTTTCGTTGTGAAATATAAATTCAGAAATTAAAAACCCAAAGCTCTTACAAGTACCGNTTTGCCATTCAAAGGAGGTTTTTCGTTGTGAAATATAAATTCAGAAATTAAAAACCCAAAGCTCTTACAAGTACCATTGGCAGATGCGTTTATGACATACGTTTTGTTACACATCCCCTCAGTTTGTACGAAGAAGAAACTAATTTATATGCGTAGTGCAAGGGAATTTTTATCATACTTAATTTTCCAGGGGAGGGGGGCAGATGAATAGAGGTCAGAATACTCTTCTACCACCAAGGCGAACCAGTTCTCGGAGGGGGTCACCCGGATTTCAGCATGTGGGGAACGTTGCTGACGTTGCCGTGGGCTGGTGGATATTCTCGGTGCAGTCCCACTTTCTCCGATCTTGCATTCTGCCGGTGCTCTATCTTCACCTCATTTTAACTTTCGCGGGATCTCAAGACCTCTATGTTAAACGCCAACCGACTCCGCTTAGTTTCAATGTCCGTTATGACCATATCTTAACAGTACGAAAAAAAAACCTAAGATAGTGCAGAAATACCCAAAATTGTAAAACGACAACTCTAAACTACCATTGGTTTCTGGTAGTACAAAATTAGCTACAATACCAACAAAGTATATCTACTGTATTTTGTGCGTGGTCGTTTCGGTCAGGTACTGTTGGAGTTAAATTGATGAAAAATGTATCAACCCCCCGAGGGTGGTTTTAACAATCAGGCTAGTAAAGTTAACGAAAATGAACTATTTATTTCCAGTAGTTGACGTTTCAGTAACCCGTCCGCTGACCGTTACTTGAGCCGATAAATGGCTGTGTGGATGTAAATTGGAAGGACTTCAAAGGGCATTGAATCAAATACGATACCGGCAAGGTGGGCGCGCTAATCGCTGCATAGTGAAATTAAAAACTTTTGAACTTGTTTCAAACATTTGTTTTGGAAAACTGCTCGTTGATAAATGTTTTGTAACGCTACGTGTGAAATGCATGCTTGCAACGCACTGTTGAATGTAACAGGTGAAATTAAATGTGTATCTCGACGTTTGCAATAATCCTGAAGTCATAGTATTTGCTTGTATTTTGAGCGTGTTTCAAACATTTATTTTGGAAAACTGCTTGTTGAGAAATGTTTGTAACGCTACGTGTGAAATGCATGCTTGCAACACAATGTTGAATGTAACAGGCGAAATTAAATGTGTATCTCGACGTTTGTAATAATCCTGAAGTCTATAGTATTTGCTTGTCAAAGTAGAGCATAGGCTTTATACAGAAACATGTTTTAAGGTTTGCTTTGATTTCCTGTGGTGTTACAAAAACAACCTTTGCAACTTGTTCGCAAAGATTTTTTGGTAAATATACGTTGTTTCCTATGTTCAATAGGCGAAAAATTCACAAGTACTACCGAAAGACTAGCAACTATTTTTAAAAATGCATTGCTAAAGATAGTATTTACAAGTATATAATACAAATAATGGTAATTATTAAAAAGTATAAAAATAAAAAATATTTAAAAAACTCCACATACTTATTTATTTTGCAAAGCTATGGGAATGGCGTCAAATTTCAACGAGTAAAGTGTTGTAGGTTTCGTTGTTTTCCCACTGTTAGCTTTCAAAGTAACTACTGTTCCTGTTTCGTAGATAAAAAATAAAGGATGTCAAATGTAATAATTAAACATAAGAGATCATTTAAAAAAATTAGCTTTATTGTTATGCATCTTTCTTTGTCTTAAAACTGACAAAAATTATTTCCTGTTTTTGGCTATTTCAGGTGGTGCGGTTAAGGCAGAGGCGACTTTCCTTCCACAGAACCATGCATTAAAGGTACAAAACTCTAAACAATTTCAGTTACAAATGAATATATATATATATATATGTGTGTGTGTGTGTGTGTGGGGGTGGGTGGATGNTATATATATATATATTATATGTGTGTGTGTGTGTGTGTGTGGGTGGGTGGATGTAGAATATGAATAGTTAGAAGCTAAGAAATAAGAAACGCAAATTCATAGACGTACACACGCGTACACATACTGTTCCATGAGAACAAAGATTTCAGTCAGGTTGTTATTATTATTACTAATATAGTAGTGAATCATCACTGGTAGGATATTTCCAACAAGTATTTGCTGACAGAAATTTTAAAGTTTATAACCGACTGTCGTTGCATAAAAAATTGTTTCAAGCAGCTCCAGAGACGATAGCTATAAATGGTAAATGTGCCGGATTAAAATTTTTTTCAAGACGTTCATNTTGTTTCAAGCAGCTCCAGAGACGATAGCTATAAATGGTAAATGTGCCGGATTAAAATTTTTTTCAAGACGTTCATTTTGCTTTGTGAAATAGTTGTCTTTCACATCTGGCAATTTATTATGCTAAAATTACGAAAAAGCAAAGGGGGTAAGAGCATTATAAATCTGGTTTAGCATGAGCCACTTTTCATATAATGTATTTAAAACATTTATCTAAAAAATTTTAACCTAAAATATTTTTAATTAACAAATTTAAATATAAAAAGGAATTTTTTCNTTAAAACATTTATCTAAAAAATTTTAACCTAAAATATTTTTAATTAACAAATTTAAATATAAAAAGGAATTTTTTTCATTAAAAAAACTGCAGGGTTTTATAGATCTACGTCGCTAAATTCAAATCCGTAAAGTTTGTTTGTGTATTAAAATTTTTAATTTAATTTGTATCTAATTTTGTAGAGAGTACTCTATCACTGTTAGGAATATTTTTATTTGTGTTGTAAGTATATTTTTTTATATTCGTCATCCAAATTTAGTTATTTAATTAATTTTTGACATTTTTTTTAATTCGCCGTAAAAAATTTAATTTAATGATTAATTTTTTTTAGTGAAACTTATCTTAGATTAAAGTAATAGAATACTTTTTAACCATTTGAAAATTAGTCTATGCTGAANTTTTTTTTAGTGAAACTTATCTTAGATTAAAGTAATAGAATACTTTTTAACCATTTGAAAATTAGTCTATGCTGAACCAGATCTATACAACTGGTAAGAAAAGTGTAATTTCCCGAAAGAAGGTGTTGCGGATATCGTCTACGAGTTAAAAGCGTTCGTAATCGAGAAGCGAAAAGCGGAACTCTCGTGGCGAGAAGAAGGGCTTCATGCAATTAGTTCTTTACGAACGGCCGGAAGCTCGCCGAATGAGCGCGCGCTGCCATTGGCCAAGCTGCAATGCGGGTCTACGCGAGCTCCAAGACGCGGCAGTTCACTTCTCCGCCACAATCCCGTGTTAATTTCCGCGCGTGGAAGTTTTTTTAATTACGCAATAACTTACCGCGTAAACCCCCCACACAGGTTCGTTG
>NQII01000686.1:701690-725997 GCA_002778355.1 Clitarchus hookeri
CGTCTTTAGTCCTTTGGGCGACCCGACCAGCGAAGCAGACCAGGAAGATGGGTGTGTCCGGCCGTCGTTAACCATCTCGCAGAATCAGCCTCCGGCAACATTAACAAGGTGATAACTTTCCAGTTAGGTTTAATTAAAATAGCGTGAATCATAATGTAATTAAATAATCATCTTGGTATTCAATTTAAAGCTCCCTCGATAAATAACCATTTAACTAGCAACTGTATAATCTTCATGTAATAAAACCTCATCAAATACTGTTGTGCTCTACCGAATCATGAGTCATTATTTGAGATGCGCCCCCAGCCCCCAGCATAATCTCACGTTGACATACTACATTGTTACCAGTTCGTAACAACACGTAGGGACGGCAACATTTCGTGGATACATTGACATATAGGTTGGACTCTGAAGTTCTCTGCATGGCCGACGACAGATTGTATTAATGGGGGTTGTTCGCATTCACGTTAAGTCTCCCTTGAACTCATCAGGAAAAACCATGGTACTTTTAAAACAATGGTTAAAAATATACGTAATAAATGTTACAGCTTTTTTATAAGCTAGGAACGCTCCTAGCGATTTTCGAAAATATGCCTCCAAATAATAAGTGGTTGCGGCATCCCTGTTACAGTTTCCTTGATTTCATTCCATGTACAAAGCTCTACTCCGTAAAACTTACAAATCCTTCTTAAAATATTTTTTAAGGAGAACAATTCTAGGGAATAAAATCGGTTAAGTCCACGCATAATCGACATCGAAGTGAAGCTTACGTCGTCTTGCGCATTTCTCTCCGAGTCATTGCAAGCTGAGGACCCTACAGGGGACGCAGCTGCTTGCGGTGATTGCAACGGGCCTCCCCCTACTCCGAGGAACTCGCTGTGCCTGAGTAGTCACGAACTTTCTCGGGTAACTCCAAAGTACGTGTTAGGGACGTTGCTGCACCGGTCTCCCACCAAACACGAATTAATTTCTGTGGTAGACTGGTGGCATGGCGTCAAAACTATAATAAGTACCTGCAACAATTTGTTTTAAATTATTGCTTTTGATGTCTTTGTTTTCATGCTGGGAGTCCGAGAGGGTGAACTGCATACTACACTAACTTACAAAAGAAAGAGGGAGCAAGTAGGTTTGCTTTAAAGTGCTTTTCACCTTCATTTTGCTTTAAAAAAATTGCCTCAAGACTTCTTGTCTAAAAATTAATTTTCCAAGGTCTTCTTTAGGCGATGCCTACTATGTTTGATCTCATAATTCGCGCCGACCACTCATAAAGACGCAGTTCGATCTAAATTGTCAGCACAGGAGTAGAGTGCTGGTTTTTAGGTCACNATGCCTACTATGTTTGATCTCATAATTCGCGCCGACCACTCATAAAGACGCAGTTCGATCTAAATTGTCAGCACAGGAGTAGAGTGCTGGTTTTTAGGTCACCATTATCAGGGGGCCGCGGTGGCTGAAAGTTTAGACTGCTCGCCTCCCACCGAGGCGAACCGGGTTCAACACCAGGCCGGGTCACTCCCGGATTTTCGCAAGTGGGAATCGTGCCGGACGATGCCGCTGGTCGGCGGGTTCTCTCGGGGATCCCCGCCCTTGCATTCCAACGCTGCTCCATTCTCACCTCATTTCACCCTAATTGGCTCTTAATACCTCGTTGTTAAGAGCCGTCCGAATCTCTCAACTCAACTCAACCATTATCAGAGAAAGCCAGTACAGGAATTTCTATGTTGTATTTCAGTCCCACGTGTCTACTTGTTAGGGCGCACAATTATTAGAGAAAGCCAGTACAGGAGTTTATATGTTGTATTTCAGTCCCACGTGTCTACTTGTATAGGGCGCATAAAGCCAAAACACTGGCATTTCACATCTCAGCCCATTTCGGAGTCTCTAGCAGACCCTATATTTCTCGTATTCCTAAACTCCAAAAGAGGGAAAGTGGCATGGAACCAAGCACATACAAAAAGTAGAAGATCCGTCCGTAAATTAAAAAAGAGAAAATTTAGAAATCATAATTTTGAAACTTGTCTTTATTTATATAAGGTTGCATTTTTTTTTCTTTTTAAAATAAGGTTGCAATGTAAATATATAATTTTTTAAAACAATACTTGTTGAAAATGCTTTATCGTGTACCCAAAAGACCAATCTAACAAACCCACACAATCTTATTAAAATTAACAATAAGTGGCATTAAATACGTTTAAAACGCAATCCTAAGCGCTTTTCTTGGTAATAAAACACAACCGATTTGTCCTTAAACAAAAATAATTAGTTTACATTGAATTAAAATTAATTCACAAAAATTTTTTTTTACACTTACATGAGTGGTTTATTTGCTATTGTGTTACCCGCCGAACACTCATGCAGAAAAACTAAATTTTCATATTTTTGTGTGCCGCGTGTCAATTGTTTTACCATGCTGATGTAAATATTTCATTCTCTGGTCTACTATTATTTGTCGAGTATTCGGGGTTTGTTCAGTACAGAAGACCAGTTGCGATATTCTCCCGCGGATAAATCTCTAAAGCAAACGCAGCTTCCTGGTCCATTCAGACGGATCTCACTACTTGTCTTATGATCTGACAGCCTGGGATACCCTCCCGAAAATACAGTTAGGAATACAGGCCTTCTCTATCTCCTCTTTCCCAGTATTCTCTCTAACGCATCCTCAGCAACTACCAGGGAAAAAAAACAATTCTCAAGCAAACGTGTTTACACTTTCAGCACTCAGCTAAATTATGCAGCAAAAGTTTCGCTTACAAAAAAAAAAAGCTATATGCGAAACATCTGCATGTGTCTGTGAAGAGCTGAGCATTTCATTTACCGTTGCTTTTTTGCTTTCGCCATGAATTTCGTTCTCTGGGAACTCATCAGTAGGGGCAGTGATATTTCGCGAAAATATTTCGAGACAAGATACAGTCCAAAGCAGTGTAGGGTCGACCAGCTTCTTTGATTGGCTAAAAAAAATGTTCTGGCGCGTGTTAACCGTTTGCGCACGAATCACGAAGGTTCAGTGTCGGAGTTACTTAGTCCTGAGTGGCTTGGTTAAAGACGGACACGGCGCCAGCAGCCAATGAAGGTATAACAATAGCTGATGTGTGTATATAGTACTGAAGTCTACTGCGTGCTCCGATTTTTACGCGAAAACTCACTGGCCCTAGTCACCAGGTATCCCGAAGAACGGTTGTTAATTGCCCTCTGTGTTCAAGGTCGTGGCCATGCTCACGCCCGCCTGTGACGACACGGGATCGAATAAAGAGTGTTTATATGTTTATCAAGCTCAGTCACGTATTTTATGGTTGAGCAGTATTTCGCAGCCACGTGGTACATTCTGAAGGAAAGATTCATCATCTTATGCCCCTTGCTCACCAGGTTTCAGAATAAAATCAATTATATGAGTGCATCGTATATTAAAAACGAGGGAATATACGTAACGCATTGCTACAAATCACCGACAATTTACGGAATGTTATTCCTGATGAAAATATAAGACGTAAATGTACGTACCACTTATCCTTAAAGTGAATTTTTACGGAGCTATTTGCCCTACGATATAGAGTTTTGAAATTATTGCCGTTACATCTATTGGCAATTACTTGACATTAAGCAACAAATCGGTGAATACCGTTTTGTAGAACGGAGATCTTACACCTGTAAAAATGCGGTTGTTAATATAATTCCCCTCAATCAGTAAACAGAAGTTGCCACCCTGTGTTTTGTTACGAATCAACTACTTTCACTGGCTATGCAGCTTATAAGGTATGTTACGTCATAGATAACACGTGCACAGTGCTGGCGTGTGTAATCCACTGGATTTCACTGATTTGACACCATTTTCACTATTTTCAATTTTAAGTGTACTGTAGACATGGAACTACCTAAACAATGTTGTATGTTTCATGAGTAGGGCCAGTGACTTTTCGCGTAAAAATCGGAGCACACAGTAGACTTCTATACTATATACACACCCCAGCTGTTGTTATACCTCCATTGGCTGCTGGCGCCGTGTCCGTCTTTGACCAAGTTACTCAGGACTAAGTAACTCCGACACCGAACCTTCATGATTCGTGCGCAAACGGGCCAGAACATTTTTTAGCCAATCAAAGAAGCTGGACGACCCTACAGTGCTTTGGACTGTATCTTGTCTCGAAATCTTTTTTCGCGAAATATCACTGCCTCTATTCATGAGATAACGTGTTGTGAAGATACAATATTTCAGTGACAGAATTGCAAGAAAATGTTTTGCAACTAGTTTCCAAAAATCTTTTTTTTTTGTAAAACGTACAAAAATGTTTACTGTGCGCACAACAAAATCTCCAGTCACCACTTGCGTGTATTCTGTTGCACTGTGCTCTCCGCGGATTTCCCTTCTCGCGCCGCATTCCGCATCTCAATTCGTTCTGCTCTCGCTTTCTTTCTCTTCCTTGTCGGAATCGATTGCAATTCCAGGATTCGCTGACCCATCGTTGATTCCTTTTGGCGTCACGGGATTTTTTTTTTCTTGTTTCGTCCCTTGAGATGGCTACTGCAGCCTTACTCCAGAAAGAAGTTAAGTTCTGTATAAATATCTCCACAAACGAACAGACGTGAGGGCAAACATTTTTATGGTTCCGCTTCATTCCGACAGCATTATCGGTGGATAAATAAGTTAAGCCCACATATATTACACACATCTAAAGACAGGGGAAATTCGTGAGTTCGTTTCGTGAAAGCATTGATCTTATAAGCCTGTCCTTTGACGAAACCTTCGCAGTTGTAACGTGTATTATTTAACTCATTTAATAGTGTTCTGAGCCTGTAATAAATCCGCAGTAATAAAAATTCTGAATCGCATGCAAAACGGTCAAGTGTCAACGTGTTGTGAGAAATTTTTACGGTGCTATAACAGCTCAGGTCTTAACACTTAAAGCATTTATGCGCGGGCTACAATGAAAAGGAACGTTTATCTGGCTTTGAAAACAAAATACGCGCGGATAAAATTTCGTTGTTTCGTCATTGCTTGTCAGGATTTAAAGAAAATCTTTACAGCGCAACAACACTAATTATCGTGAATAAAAATAATTATATTTTATAACAACTAAAGAGAACGATGAAAATGGTATAGTCTATCCGCGGTTTCTTCACATTTTTTGAATAAAACCTTTAAGAAATCACCCCATTTATGACACGTTTGATTGTTTCCTAAATATGTCATTTATCAGAGGCTTATGTACTGTGTTGACATAAAACTATATTTTTGTGTTTAATTGAAATTTCACCGTTACTTAAACTAAATCAATTTTAAAATTTTATTTATAATTAATATGAATAAAAACATTGAGAAAATAGTTGTGTTGGTAATGGCTAGTAATAAATAATTCTCATGCAAAATCATAATGAACTGAGTGTCACTTTGGTGTATTTTTCTAGACTATTTAAGCCTTGTTTGCACGAGGCGGAGGAATACTTTGAAATTAGAACTTAAGCAGGGCTTCAGAAAAGTTGGAAGAATTCTTGAATTGTCTATATTGCTTGTTATGTATGAGAGGATGTTTAATTGGGAGACTGTGAACATGACACTCCATTGGCTGACAGCCAGCCAGTAATAAAACCTTATTCGTCGGAGTAAGCGTGTCAAATGTGGTGCGAAGCAATAGGAAGGTGGTATATTCTGTACCATATAAGAAGCCCACTTTTTGACAGATCGGCGAAAGTAGCACCACTGTTTATATCTGACTACGTATCCTTCCGCCATGAGCTGGTCCGTCAAGTCGGGGCTCTTTTCATAATCATGGGATAGGTCTAAGTGGTGTCGATATGTTCCATTCGCGGTTACTTCCAACTTTTCTGAAGCCCTGCTATAGTTTTACTTCCAGAATATTACCCTGCCTAATGCAAACAAAGCTTAGCCAAGTCTAGAAAAAATTACAGCAAAATGACCACGCACCGCATTCGTGCGCACTCAGGGTAATAATATTTTGCATTAGGACTATTTCTTACTAGGCATTACCAACACATCTATTTTCTGTTTTTCTTCATATCAATTATCAGTGAAATATTATAATTTGTTGTATAATATGAGCAAAATTACAATTTAACAAAAAAATAGCGCACCTTTTTAAGTTAACACAAGTATAAAACGCTTGAGATACGCGGCATATTTAGGAAACAAACAAACTTGTCATATATGGGGTGATTTTTCAAGGGTTTGATTCAAAAACGCGTGAAGAAACCGCGAATATATTATAGCTAGTGCCAGTGATATTACGCGAAAACATCTCGAGACAAGATCAAGTCCAAAACACTGTAGGGTAGTCCAGCTTCTTTGATTGGCTAAAAAAATGTTCTGGCCCATGTTAACAGTTTGCGCACGAATCACGAAGGTTCAGTGTCGGAGTTACTTAGTCCTAAGTGGCTTGGACAAAGACGGACACGGCACCAGCAGCCAATGGAGGTATAACAACAGCTGAGCTGTGTACATATTATTGAAGTCTACTGTAGGCTCCGATTTTTACGCAAAAAGTCACTGGCCCTAATTATAGCACTTGTATTAAGATATTCCTGTGTCTGGTGTGCTGTTCTACATGAACCATTGTTTGATTTTTGTAATAGTGTGCACTTGGAGTATGATGAACACTCGATTAGACGAGTGTAATATCTTGCGAATAAGTTATTCTGTATCTNAATAGTGTGCACTTGGAGTATGATGAACACTCGATTAGACGAGTGTAATATCTTGCGAATAAGTTATTCTGTATCTGAAAATAACAGCATTCGCGCATCTGAACATGAAATGTTGCTTGTTAAGTGAAATGCTCGGTAGGCGTTCATTAATACTAGACGATAATATTTGCGTAATTACTACTTCTCCTGTGAGACTTCGAGTAGTCTTTGTTCGCTCTTTCCGCCGCGGCATGTTTGTAATTGACATAGAACAATCCACATCGCGTGATATCATAAGTTTTCCAATTGTGAAAGATATCCTAATGAGAAATTTTTTCAATTCTTTCATTTTATGAATCCGCGGTAGTGCAACGGCTAGAATGCTCGCCTCCCATCAAGGCGAACCGGGTATCGTGCCGGAAGATGCTGCTGGTCCGTGGGTTTTTCGGGGATCTCCCGTTTTCCCCACCCTTGCATTCCGGCACCGCTCCATACTCACCTCGTTTCACCTTCATCATCTCTCAAGGCCCCTGATGTTAAGAACCGCCCAAACCTCTATCTTTAAGGGCAGTGATATTTCGCGAAAAGATTTCGAGACAAGATACAGTCCAAACCACTGTAGGGTCGCCCAGCTTCTTTGATTGGCTGAAACATGTACTGGCCCGTGTTTACTGTTTGCGCACGAATCACGAAGGTTCGGTGTCGGAGTTACTTAGTCCTGAGTAACTTGGTCAAAGACGGACACGGCACCAGCAGCCAATGGAGGTATAACAACAGCTGAGGTGTGTATATAGTATTGAAGTCTACTGTTTTCTCCAACTTTTACGCGAAAAGTTACTGGCCCTATCTATCTTGCATGATACGAAATTNGTATTGAAGTCTACTGTTTTCTCCAACTTTTACGCGAAAAGTTACTGGCCCTATCTATCTTGCATGATACGAAATAACTTTTAATCAGTACGTTTTGCTCAATACTATCCATCTATCATCGTTGTTAATTTAACATATGTTCATGTCTACCACGGCCTAAGTAACCGTCAACTAGTAACAATGCTGTATCTGGCGAGCAACGGCGGNGTATTGAAGTCTACTGTTTTCTCCAACTTTTACGCGAAAAGTTACTGGCCCTATCTATCTTGCATGATACGAAATTACTTTTAATCAGTACGTTTTGCTCAATACTATCCATCTATCATCGTTGTTAATGTAACATATGTTCATGTCTACCACGGCCTAAGTAACCGTCAACTAGTAACAATGCTGTATCTGGCGAGCAACGGCGGNTAACATATGTTCATGTCTACCACGGCCTAAGTAACCGTCAACTAGTAACAATGCTGTATCTGGCGAGCAACGGCGGAAACCGAATGTAAATGCAGAGAACGCGGTTTGAAATATCCTGTGTCTGCGGTAGCGGGATTTGCCAATTTTCTGTGTAATCGATACGCAGGCTTGAAATAGTTTTTTCTGGTATATCGATTGTTAAAACATACAAGAGCTTAACAATCGGAATCTGTATACTCAATATTAATGTGTGTTGGGCTTCCGAGAACCAGGAAGATTTCTAAGCAAGCACCGCTTGACCTACAGTCATGCGTAGCCATTAAATTGTTTATTAATCGCCAGGCTTAATGAACGCAATTAAAACGGGATCCAAGTTCGATCGCGAATCCCCGGATTACACTGCTAACCAAAACACCGACGTCGCTGAAAGCTTAACGTGCACGGAGCTAAGTTTCATCGCTTCAACGTCGCGTGCAAGCCACCCTGCTAATCGGTCCCTGAAGACCAACTTCCCAAATGTCATCTCAGCCAACAGGGAAGAGCACACACAGCGCGGCTTGGCCAATCTCGCGGAAGACTCGTCTTCAGGCACACACGCACGCGCGCACACACACACAGAGGTAGGGCCAGTGACTTTTCGCGTAAAAATCGGAGCACACAGTAGACTTCAATACTATATACACACCTCGGCTGTTGTTATACCTCTATTCGCTGCTGGTGCCGTGTCCGTCTTCGACCAAGCCACTCAGGACTAAGTAACTCCGACACTGAACCCTCGTGATTAGTGCGCAAACGGTTAACACGGGCCAGNACCAAGCCACTCAGGACTAAGTAACTCCGACACTGAACCCTCGTGATTAGTGCGCAAACGGTTAACACGGGCCAGAACATGTTTCAGCCAATCAAAGAAGCTGGGCGACCCTACAGTGCTTTGGACTGTATCTTGTCTCGAAATCTTTTCGCGAAATATCACTGCCCCTACGCACAGGATATCAGCGACCGCGTGCGCACACGTCGAGCATGCCACCGCGCATTCTGGCTTCCACATACGAACCTGCGCTGTGATAGAGAGCCTTGACAAGGGGCGCGCGCGGGGATTTTGTGTAGCCGCAGCGAGACGTCTAATTGACGTGCTGCAGACCCGTTCGACTGGGAGCGACGAGGCTCACATTCCGCGCGCACAGCGCCATGCCGTCGAGGCAGGTCGGTGTTTAATTAGCTTGCAGACTCGCACTCAAACAAAGAAACTCTTTATACTGCCTATTCACGGTATCTCCGCAATTTTTTTTGGAATCAAACCTTTGAAAAATTACCCCATGCATGACGTGTTCAGTTATTTCCTAAATATGTAATATATATAGGGGCAGTGATATTTCGCGAAAAGAATTCGAGACAAGATACAGTACAAAGCTGTGTAGGATCGTGCAGTTTCTTTGATTGGTTGAAAAATGTTCTAGCCCGTGTTAACAGTTTTCGCAAGAATCACGAAGGCTCAGTGTCGGAGTTACATAGTCCTGAGTGGCTTGGTCAAAGACGGACACGGCACCAGCAGCCAANTCAGTTATTTCCTAAATATGTAATATATATAGGGGCAGTGATATTTCGCGAAAAGAATTCGAGACAAGATACAGTACAAAGCACTGTAGGATCGTGCAGTTTCTTTGATTGGTTGAAAAATGTTCTAGCCCGTGTTAACAGTTTTCGCAAGAATCACGAAGGCTCAGTGTCGGAGTTACATAGTCCTGAGTGGCTTGGTCAAAGACGTACACGGCACCAGCAGCCAACGGAGGTATAACAACAGCTGAGGTGTGTATATAGTATTGAAGTCTACTGTGTGCTCCGTTTTTTACGCGAAAAGTCACTGGCCCTAGGCATGATGGTAATGCCTAGGGACATCCTATTTTTGCGAAAAGATTTCCCGACCAGCTGTATTTCATATAACACTTTAGTTCGAATGCACTTTCGTGATTGGATGGTTTCCTTGTCACGCGTCTTAGATGTCTGCCCGCGAATCACAGTTGTACAGTATTGAAGTAACCTAGCACGGATTGGCCAGTCAAGTAGGAAAATATCTCCACGCAAAGACACGCCGCCAATAGGCAAAAGAAAACTGCTGGTACGTCCGTGTAGTATTGAAATCTAGCATGCGTGGAAATCTTTTCGCGAAATTCGGGTGACCCTAGAATGTCTAGCAGGCTGAACTACACAGTCTTATGTACAAATATGCTGATGTCAACTGCACATTGGTTGACTGTTGTCACAGTGGAAGGCGACGATTGGGCCAGCGTTCTCCAGGAGGTGTCAAACATCGTGTGGTCCAATGGCTGAAGATATGTAAACACAGGTGTTTTGAATTCTAGCTTGTCCCAAAATCAATCAGCTAATTGTTCAGGTCTCTACTAGTAAGAGATAGTTTTGATGCGAAATAGGATTACACTAGACGCGCACGAATGCTGTGCGTTGTATATTCGGTGTAATTTGCTAGACATAGTCAAGCTCTGTTTCGCATGAGGCGGATGAATATACTGAAAGAAGAACTTCAGCAGGGCTACAGCAATGTGGGAAGTAACCATGAATTGACCACACAGGCCTACCCACTAGTTCCCCAGTGGTAGCATGTTCACAGTCGACAGGCCAAATTTCAAAAGGTCTACTTTTTTTTTGTTTTTTTATCAGCCACATGCGAAAACTGACAATGGCACGGACCGAATAACGTGTTTCCATTTCTCCATCAACTGGGCGTTGAGAAATTCGCAGGGACCAAAAACAATTATTCAGATATTTGTTGGACAGAAACAAGCAGCTTTAGTTTCCATTAATCCAAACAATGCTCGTACGATTAACCGTTTCAGCTGTTTTATACCTGCCTTAATTTACTGCTAAGGTAGTAAATCTCTTAGCGTTAACGGTATTAAAATGTGCAGAGTCAGGCCAGTAAGTAATTTTTTTCAAAAGATTGATTTCGAAAGTACTGAATTAACCATAACTAGGGCCAGTGACTTTTCGCGTAACCATCGGAGCACACGGTAGACTTCAATACTATACACACACCTCAGCTGTTGTTATACCTCCATTGGCTGCTGGTGCCGTGTCCGTCTTTGACCAAGCCACTCAGAACTAAGTAACTCCGACACTGAACCTTCGTGATTCGTCCGCAAATGGTTAACACGGGCCAGAACATTTCTTAGCCAATCAAAGAAAGTGGACGACCCTACAGTGCTTTGAACTGTATCTTGTCTCCAAATATTTTTACGAAATATCACTGCCCCTTGTTATTGGCCACGCATTTTTGTCAGGAGAGAGTTCCTTACCTGACTGGGCCAATCAGAATCAAGTAACTCCGGCACCGAGTGTCCGTGATTCGCGGGCAGAGACCTGCAGTGCGTGACAGTTAACTCATCCAATCACGAAATTTGATCTGAGCTCTAGTTTTTTGGAGTACACGTTGTCCTGAGATCAGTAAATGTAATGTCGAACAGATTGTCCCACAATCAGATATAATTTAATTATATAACCGGTAAAACGTCTATATTGCTTACTACAGATGTTTTAAAAAGAATAAAATTTCCATTCAATATTTTGACGAACTCTAAAGTTCTTTCGAGATCTTACAATCATTAGCGAATTTCTTTTTCACAGTACGAAAAATTTCCCTTTTCAGCGACGCCTGATTTACCCTTGGGTATAGTGTTTTAAGANTGTCACAGTGGAAGGCGACGATTGGGCCAGCGTTCTCCAGGAGGTGTCAAACATCGTGTGGTCCAATGGCTGAAGATATGTAAACACAGGTGTTTTGAATTCTAGCTTGTCCCAAAATCAATCAGCTAATTGTTCAGGTCTCTACTAGTAAGAGATAGTTTTGATGCGAAATANAATTCTAGCTTGTCCCAAAATCAATCAGCTAATTGTTCAGGTCTCTACTAGTAAGAGATAGTTTTGATGCGAAATATGATTACACTAGACGCGCACGTTTGCTGTGCGTTGTATCTTCGGTGTAATTTTCTAGACATAGTCAAGCTCTGTTTCGCATGAGGCGGATGAATATACTGAAAGAAGAACTTCAGCAGGGCTACAGAAATGTGGGAAGTAACCATGAATGGACCACACAGGCCTACCCACTAATTCCCCAGTGGTAGCATGTTCACAGTCGACAGGCCAAATTTCAAAAGGTCTACTTTTTTTTGTTTTTTATCAGCCACATGCGAAAACTGACAATGGCACGGACCGAATAACGTGTTTCCATTTCTCCATCAACTGGGCGTTGAGAAATTCGCAGGGACCAAAAACAATTATTCAGATATTTGTTAGACAGAAATAAGCAGCTTAAGTTTCCATTAATCCAAACAATGCTCGTACGATTAACCGTTTCAGCTGTTTTATACCTGCCTTAATTTACTGCTAAGGTAGTAAATCTCTTAGCATTAACGGTATTAAAATGTGCAGAGTCAGGCCAGTAATTAATTTTTTTCAAAAGATTGATTTCGAAAGTACTGAATTAACCATAACTAGGGCCAGTGACTTTTCGCGTAACCATCGGAGCACACGGTAGACTTCAATACTATACACACACCTCAGCTGTTGTTATACCTCCATTGGCTGCTGGTGCCGTGTCCGTCTTTGACCAAGCCACTCAGAACTAAGTAACTCCGACACTGAACCTTCGTGATTCGTCCGCAAATGGTTAACACGGGCCAGAACATTTCTTAGCCAATCAAAGAAAGTGGACGACCCTACAGTGCTTTGAACTGTATCTTGTCTCCAAATATTTTTACGAAATATCACTGCCCCTTGTTATTGGCCACGCATTTTTGTCAGGAGAGAGTTCCTTACCTGACTGGGCCAATCAGAATCAAGTAACTCCGGCACCGAGTGTCCGTGATTCGCGGGCAGAGACCTGCAGTGCGTGACAGTTAACTCATCCAATCACGAAATTTGATCTGAGCTCTAGTTTTTTGGAGTACACGTTGTCCTGAGATCAGTAAATGTAATGTCGAACAGATTGTCCCACAATCAGATATAATTTAATTATATAACCGGTTAAACGTCTATATTGCTTACTAGAGTTGTTATAAAAAGAATAAAATTTCCATTCAATATTTTGACGAGCTCTAAAGTTCTTTCGAGATCTTACAATCATTAGTGAATTTCTTTTTCACAGTACGAAAAATTTCCCTTTTCAGCGACGCCTGATTTACCCTTGGGTATAGTGTTTTAAGANGAATTTCTTTTTCACAGTACGAAAAATTTCCCTTTTCAGCGACGCCTGATTTACCCTTGGGTATAGTGTTTTAAGAGTTAAATAAAAGGATTAAAAATCAATAAACGACTACTATATGTATGCACGTGCTTTCTAAACAAGAGCTAGAAACTGTATGTAAAACTAAGCAAAAATACGGAACTAAGATATCACAATGTTACTAATATCTTCCAAGTAAAGTTTTCCGGAATATGGATGACTTCGCGTTCTGCTCGGATCCCCGATTCCACCATACGGCCTGGTGCTACGCGTAAAACGTTCAGTGGATCTGTGGATTTCGGAGAAATGCTACCCAGGGGCACAATGTGGACAATACAGAGCACTTTTACGGCTCCTTCTCTTTCTGTGCGCATCGTTACTCCTTTTTTACGATACGTGCTTTTCGTTACTCTCCTGCGGTTGCGTTTCCTAACTTTATCGACCATAACACTCGTTGGAAACCACAGGTCGTGAAAAAAAAAAAAAAAAAAAAGGGTTGTATTCTAACCGCCGGCGCTCATGAAAACACGAAGTCTTCTCGGCAAAGTACGAAGTTGGAGGATAATCGAAAGGCATTTCAGAATCAAGTACTTGTGGTCATTAAGCGATTCCTAAAGCCTTTTATGCTAGCACATATACACTTTATTCATACGTCAGTAAAGTGAATCTTTGAAATTGTTACACAAGTATATGGTTTTACAAATTCGCTCATTCTTACACTTGAGTGCGTCAAGTAAAACAGGAAGTAAAAGTAATAATTTCAGTATATCTGGGGTCAGTGATATTTCGCGAAAAGATTTCGAGACAAGATACAGTCCAAAGCACTGTAGGGTCGTCCGTCTTCTTTGATTGNGATATTTCGCGAAAAGATTTCGAGACAAGATACAGTCCAAAGCACTGTAGGGTCGTCCGTCTTCTTTGATTGGCTGAAAAATGTTCTTGCCCGTGTTAACCGTTTGCGCACGAATCACGAAGGTTCAGTGTCGGAGTTACTTAGTCCTGAGTGGCTTGGTCAAAGACGGACACGGCACCAGCATCCAATGGAGGTATAACAACAGCTGAGGTGTGTATATAGTATTGAAGTCTACTGTGTGCTCCGATTTTTACGCGAAAAGTCACTGGCCCTAAGTATAACTCAAATGTTTACATAATACTTTTAAATCGACGTCAAATAATGGAACTACTTTCCCTCCGTCGTTACCAACTTTGCTGAGCGCACGCCAGTCAGTTTTCCCGGTAAAATACGTGCAGGTAGGGGCAGTGACAATTTTTCAAACGTTTATTTTAAAAAATGCTCACTTCACCATGAACAACCTTCAGCAATGACTAGAGACATAAAAACTCGCGGCTTCATTTCCGGACAAGCTAGAATTCAAAACACGCGTGTTAATAAAATGTCAACCATTGGTCCACGCGGTGTTTGATACTTCCTGGAGAAGGCTGGCCCAATCTTCGCCTTCCGCTGTGACGGCAGACAACCAATGTGCAGTTGATATCGGCATATATGTACATAAGACTATAGAGTCTAGACTGCAGGTCATTGAACTCGCGAATTTCTTCAGGTCTGTAGCAATAACACGTTGCCAATAACCACATGAAAGCAAGGTGGGAAATGTGCAAGTATAGGACATCGAATTCTGACATGAGCGTATGAATATTTTCGCGAAAAAGAAAGGTGGCACTAAGAATTGCGCAGGATCATTTTAACGTTTTCAGTCTTAGATAAATATGCCTTTGTATGCGTTGCAATGAACAAATTTATTGTTCGGTACTGTACAAATGTATAATGCTCCGTCATATGGCGGGACGAATTAACTTCATGTTCTTGGCAGGGGTATTTTATGAGACTACGAAATGTAGTCTGAACAACGAATAATACCTCCCACGCGAGAAGTATTTTCCTCTTTAGACATTGTACAGTGCAGATCATTAAAATCACTTTGTATGCAACGTGCAAGATAGAATAATCAGTTGCTGACATATAACGGTATTATCAGAAACAGAAATGTAAAACCATTTTCAGAAGAAAAAAAAACATTTCCATTTCAGCCGCCCGGCACTTACCCTAAACCTATTAATTGTGAGTTAGGCCACTAGTTTAAAACCCCACCTGGGGCTACCATGTCACGGATTGCTTGGGCAACTGGGAGGGGGGGAGACATCCGGGTGCTTGAGATTTTGGGGCAATACCTTCTTCCAGTATCCGAGTCTGGCAACCCACGGGTGACACTCGGGGCCGCGATGGTGAAGTGGTTAGACTTCTCGCCTACCACCTAGGTGAACCGGATTTCCTCATGTGGGAATCGTGCCGGACGATGCCGCTGGTCTCAGGGATCTCCCGTTTCCCTCGCCCTCTTCCATTCCGGCGCTGCTCCATCCTCAACTCGCCTCACCCTCGTCGGCTCTCGAGACCTCGCGGTTAAGAGCGGCCAAAATCTCTTCGCTCACTAACTCGCATGTGACACTGGGTAGGAGACGAAGCGACTGACCTTTGAGTCGTACGTGTCCTCTCCCGCCAAAGCAAGCCAAGACTNCAATGGCCAAGAGTTGGAATGATTGACGCTTAAGCCGGTCGGGCCACTGGACCCATAACATGAATTTCAACGTCAGGGAGTTATTGGTAACGGTAAAGGACCTGTGGGATTGCCCACAAGTGCCGTGGAATTTTAGCCTTGAGCCACGGGCGATCCGATAGATCTCACCTGATATTTCCCCGCGTCCATTAAGGTTGGATTCGTGGTGGCAGCGGTCGAAACTTCGCGAAGTGAATATAGGCTAATGTGATCACCTGGTGATTTGTGTGGACTGTATGTCCCCCCCTTAATAACTTTTCAACCAAACCACCGAATTTAACCAAACTAGAATCACATATAGTATTTAGTAAGGACATCAAATTTTTTTTTAGTTTTTTATCACACCAGGCACTTGTTTTCAAAATGGCGGTAATTTTGATATTTATTCCAGTTTGTTATATCTCGGNAGTTTTTTATCACACCAGGCACTTGTTTTCAAAATGGCGGTAATTTTGATATTTATTCCAGTTTGTTATATCTCGGGAGCCAATTATCCAATATTAATCAAATCTGGAACATTGACATTGCGTTAGAGAAGCATCGCATTTATAAAGCAATAATGGCATTTATCATCCATTTTGGAAGAAAGCGAAAACTGAAATAACAAATCTGTTCCATTATATCTCAGCAACCATTTAACCTATTTAAACCAATTTTGGTACGTTGATAGTGCATGATGCAAGTCTTTAATTAAGGAATATATAATGTTTTGGTCCAGTATTTAGTAATATTATACAAATTCAATATATAAAGATCTTATATTCTATCTCGGGAACCATTTAACCGATTTAAACAAAGTTCGGTACCTTGACAGTGCATGATGTACGGACTGAATAGTTATAATACGCTAACGTTTGTGAAAAATGCAACACCAAGAAGGACTCAAGTGATTTAAATGAACTCTTTGCCACAGATTAGGTACATGACAATACACAATTGAATAGGATTACTGAACTGTAAATAATCTCCGTCCTTGAGAATTCAGTATGGTGTGATGCCCCCTCATGCTGCAATCAGAGCCACTAAAATTCGTGGCACGGAAGCAAAGAGGACCTGGATTTGACCCTGGGGGAATCTCCGTCCACGCGGTTTGAATGCGAGTCCACAAAGGATCAACAGTCAATGCTGGAGGACCATGACGAACAAGTCGCCGACCAACCATATCCCAAACATGTCAGGTGGATGACATGTCAGGCGAACGTGCAGGCCAGGGAAGCAGTGGTACCCGTCATTAATTGAAGAAGACTTGCACATTCCTCGCCACATGTGGCCGGGCATAGTCCTGCTGAAATGTGGCAAGTGAAGTTCCCTGAAGGAGGGGCAGTTCCTCGGGCTCTATAACCTCCCTGATGTAGCGGTTGCAGTTCAGATTCTCAATAACATGTAGGAGTCGAGATCGCATGTTGTATCCAATGGGGACCCAAACCATCACACTTGGTGTTTGTACGCTATGCCGCTCCACAATGCAGGCTGCCATATTGCGGTCACCACGGTAGCATCTAACACGTATGCGGCCATCACTGTAGGGCAGTTTGAAGCGGGACTCGTCCGAAAACACTACATTTTGCCACTCAGCACGCCAGCGACGGCGTTCACTTTCCCATTGCAGTCTGAGGCGTTTGTGGTTTCTGGACAATGGAAGCCGACGCAATGGCATGCGTGCCACCAGTCCAGCCCGCAGCAGACGGCGTCGAACCGTCGGCGTAGACAGGTCCACACCCGTTGCAGTGCTCCAGTGTCGAGCCAAAACTGTGGACGAGACTGTATGGTCCATTATGGCCATGTTGAAAAAATGGAGGTCATCCCGTGCTGTGGTCACATTGCGTGGTGCAGCACCCGCTCGTCGCTGCGTACGGCCCTATTCTATCCACTGGTTCCACACATGCAAGACTAAGCGAAACTGTAATATTATTAGGAAATAAAATATTTAACAAATTTGCTTATTCGTAAACTTATATACATAAAAAAACAAAAACAAAAACAAATAATCTTATTCAAATATTTACCTAGAACTTTTAATTCAACATGAAGACATGGAACTTCTTTCGCTTTGTCGCTACCACCTTTACTTGGCGCTTGCCAGCCAGTCTGTGTATTAAAATATGTGGAGGTGGGGAAGTGATATTTTTCAAATATCGATTTCAAAAGTGATTCAATAACCGTGAACAGTCGTTTAANTATGTGGAGGTGGGGAAGTGATATTTTTCAAATATCGATTTCAAAAGTGATTCAATAACCGTGAACAGTCGTTTAGAATATTATTTATAATGAGTAGGGCCGCCTGTTCTTCACGAAAAGATTTCAGGACCACTTGTACTCCAAAACACTAGAGCTCAGGTCCGCTTTCGTGATTGGATGATTTTAACTGTCACGCATTGCAGGTGTCTGCCCGCGAATCACGGACACTCAGTGTCGGAGTTACCAAGTTCAGAATTCTGATTGTCCCAGTCAGGTAAGGAACTGTATCCCGACAAAAACACGTGGCCAATAACCAGGGCCAGTGACTTTTCGCGTAAAAATCGGAGCACACACTAGATTTCAATACTATATACGCACCTCAGCTGTTGTTATACCTCCATTGGCTGCTGGTGCCGTGTCCGTCTTTGACCAAGCCACTCAGGACCAAGTAACTTCGACACTGAACCTTCGTGATTCGTGCGCAAACGGTTAACAGGGGTCAGAACATTTGTTTAGCCAATCAAAGAAGCTGGACGACCCTACAGTGCTTTGGACTGTATCTTGTCTCGAAATCTTTTCGCGAAATATCACTACCCCTAGCCATAGGAAATTGGAGCCTAGCCTTCGCGTGAATATTTTCTCGAAAAACCATAGACCAAAGATGAGGTAGACTGCTTATTCGTCTTCTGCGCATGTACCCAACACTGACCTGCCCCAAAGGAACACAACTGTCAAAGTCGCATGGTCAACGGTGATAGACGTGTTTGTTTATACCTTAATTTTCAAAAGGCAAACACTTTTACATGGTAATTATTTCTTGCCAATTTAAATTCGATCAAACTGAGTTACAAATCGGTTACAGGAAGTACGCAAACATCTCAAAGCACTTGTTTACTAAATGTTCTAACCCCAAATACAATCCACTCCGTTTCGGTTAGTCGTATTGGCAGAAAAGCAGTTCGATGTTGGAGACACGGAGATTGGTTGTTGCGCAGCCAGCGAGATCGGTCCGCCTCATCTTTAGTATGTGCGAAAATAAGGTGGCCCTAGTAATGAGTCAATGGCTGGCGTTGTTGGAAAGGCAAATAGACGTGGACGAAACGAGCGCGTTTCTCTCCAGTGTCCACCGAGAGAAGGCGCGGAAGGATTGGCCGTGACACTTCAAAAGCCGCGAATGTCGGCGACATCCTGCCCCGATAATCGCCCCTCGCTCAATGCCGTCCTTTCAGAGTCGCCAATCGGCTGCCCCTTCCTCGCCCTTCGCTCGAAACCATTCGCCATCGCTCGGACAGACCCGCCTCCGTAGCTGGCGCGCTCCTCCGAGTCCCGCGAAACGTCCTTTCAGCTGCATGTCCACCGCTTGCGGACATCTGTCAACTATACAGGATGTCCCAGAAACGACTCTTTAGTAGTCAGCACTTGTTTACACTTCCGTAACACTCCCCTGGTATATATTATTTACTTTTTCTGCTACACACGTACATATCATTTTAACCATTTCATTCATATTATTAGTTTATCATTTCAAATGTAACAAATAAGAAAATTTTTGATGGTTCATGTACTTGAGTAGGTCGTCTACCTGAAGCTTTTTTTTCGTGCGTATGTGTGTAAGTTGTTCACGATAAACTGAGCACTTTCTAAAGCCCTCTTCAAGATCTACTTGTATGCACATTGTCTAATTTTCCGCCATATCTAAAATAATACCNTATGTGGAGGTGGGGAAGTGATATTTTTCAAATATCGATTTCAAAAGTGATTCAATAACCGTGAACAGTCGTTTAAAATATTATTTATAATGAGTAGGGCCGCCTGTTCTTCACGAAAAGATTTCAGGACCACTAGTACTCCAAAACACTAGAGCTCAGGTCCGCTTTCGTGATTGGATGATTTTAACTGTCACGCATTGCAGGTGTCTGCCCGCGAATCACGGACACTCAGTGTCGGAGTTACCAAGTTCAGAATTCTGATTGTCCCAGTCAGGTAAGGAACTGTATCCCGACAAAAACACGTGGCCAATAACCAGGGCCAGTGACTTTTCGCGTAAAAATCGGAGCACACAGTAGATTTCAATACTATATACGCACCTCAGCTGTTGTTATACCTCCATTGGCTGCTGGTGCCGTGTCCGTCTTTGACCAAGCCACTCAGGACTAAGTAACTCCGACACTGAACCTTCGTGATTCGTGCGCAAACAGTTAACAGGGGTCAGGACATTTTTCAGCCAATCAAAGAAGCTGGACGACCCTACAGTGCTTTGGACTGTATCTTGTCTCGAAATCTTTTCGCGAAATATCACTACCCCTAGCCATAGGAAATTGGAGCCTAGCCTTCGCGTGAATATTTTCTCGAAAAACCATAGACCAAAGATGAGGTAAACTGATTTTCGTCTTCTGCGCATGTACCCAACACTGACCTGCCCCAAAGGAACACAACTGTCAAAGACACGTGGTCAACAGCGATGGACGTGTTTGTTTACATCTTAATTTTCAAAAGGCAAACACTTTTACATGGTAATTATTTCTTGCCAATTTAAATTCCATCAAACTGAGTTACAAATCGGTTACAGGAAGTACGCAAACATCTCAAAGCACTTGTTTACTAAATGTTCTAACCCNATCAAACTGAGTTACAAATCGGTTACAGGAAGTACGCAAACATCTCAAAGCACTTGTTTACTAAATGTTCTAACCCCAAATACAATCCACTCCGTTTCGGCTAGTCGTATTGGCAGAAAAGCAGTTCGATGTTGGAGACACGGAGATTGGTTGTTGCGCAGCCAGCGAGATCGGTCCGCCTCATCTTTAGTATGTGCGAAAATAAGGTGGCCCTAGTAATGAGTCAATGGCTGGCGTTGTTGGAAAGGCAAATAGACGTGGACGAAACGAGCGCGTTTCTCTCCAGTGTCCACCGAGAGAAGGCGCGGAAGGATTGGCCGTGACACTTCAAAAGCCGCGAATGTCGGCGACATCCTGCCCCGATAATCGCCCCTCGCTCAATGCCGTCCTTTCAGAGTCGCCAATCGGCTGCCCCTTCCTCGCCCTTCGCTCGAAACCATTCGCCATCGCTCGGACAGACCCGCCTCCGTAGCTGGCNTGTCGGCGACATCCTGCCCCGATAATCGCCCCTCGCTCAATGCCGTCCTTTCAGAGTCGCCAATCGGCTGCCCCTTCCTCGCCCTTCGCTCGAAACCATTCGCCATCGCTCGGACAGACCCGCCTCCGTAGCTGGCGCGCTCCTCCGAGTCCCGCGAAACGTCCTTTCAGCTGCATGTCCACCGCTTGCGGACATCTGTCAACTATACAGAATGTCCCAGAAACGATTCTTTAGTAGTCAGCACTTGTTTACACTTCCGTAACACTCCCCTGGTAAATATTATTTACTTTTTCTGCTACACACGTACATATCATTTGAACCATTTCATTAATATTATTAGTTTATCATTTCAAATGTAACAAATAAGAAAATTTTTGATGGTTCATGTATTTGAGTAGGTCGTCTACCTGAAGCTTTTTTTTCGTGCGTATGTGTGTAAGTTGTTCACGATAAACTTAGCACTTTCTAAAGCCCTCTTCAAGATCTACTTGTATGCACATTGTCTAATTTTCCGCCATATCTAAAATAATACCGCCATAGAGGTAATCACTTTTTACAAAATTTCTCATTTGAAAAAAAAACAGATAGCAAAAGACATTATTTCAGTATTCACAAGTCTTTACTTTCTACTTTTAATTTAACGTTTCACTGGGAGCGAGATTTTGTTTTCAGATACCAAATAAATGTATTTTTTTTTCACTCAACTAAAAATATTTAGTTAACCAAACGAATTTTACAAGTTTGTGGCAACCAAATATAAACAACCAAATAATACAGATCCTGGAAAAAAAATTAATTACCTCTATACAAACAATTAATTTGGGAGCGCCAAACCAATTTTGTTTTATTTAAAAATGCATGAAACGACTTGCCCTCCATTTTCACCAACTTCACTAGACACATGACGCTCAATGTTCCCGTTAATTTACTGAAGAGCCAAAAAAAAACTGGTATAGGCGCGTGTATGCAAATAACAGAGGTATGGAACCAATCAGAGTAACGCGTTGCGGTCGGCAGCTAGATCGGTTACTGCTGCTACAATGGCAGGTTATTAAGATTTAAGTGAGTTTGAACGTGGTGTTATAGTCGGTTAACGAGAGATGGGGCATAGCATCTCCGAGGTAGCGATAACATTTGGATGTTCGCGTACGACCATTTCACGGGTGTGCCGTGAATATCGGGAATCAGGTAAAACATCACATCTTCGACATCGCTGCGGCCGGAAAAACATCGTGAAAGAACGGGACAAACGACGACTGATGAGAATCATTAAACGTGACAGACGTGCAACCCTTTCTCAAATTGGCGCAGATTGGATTTATGGACTGACCTGCATACCTTCAGACATTAGTCGAGTCCATGCCACGTCGTCTTGCAGCACTTCTGCGTGCGGAGGAGGGGAGGCACGATATTCGGCAGGTGTACCAGTTTTTTTGGCTCTTCAGTGTATATTTGCAGGTAGCAGCAGTGACATTTCCAAAAGTTCATTTCGAAAGGGGATCAATGAACCGTAAACGGTCTATATAGTTATNCAGGTAGCAGCAGTGACATTTCCAAAAGTTCATTTCGAAAGGGGATCAATGAACCGTAAACGGTCTATATAGTTATTTGCAGTAGTGAAAATCCAAAACCGCTTATTAGAAAAATGTAATAAATTTGGATTGTTGTATTTCCACAGTGTGGTAATAGAAATGAACAAATTTTTTAAAATGTAAACTTAACATAATGAATAAATAGGTACAGAAAATAATTCAAAAGTTTTGTGAACTCGCAGTGTTATACAGAATTCTTCTAGTTCAATTTCACCACGTGCGTGAACCCACTCACCTATCCTATACGCGGCCAAGGTGTTGTAATCTACCATGAATAATTAGAAGTTTACAACCACTGTGTCACGTATATTTATTATCTAAATAATAATTTCTCTAAGGGCATCGTAATTATTCAATGTGTTTGAGGTATTTTTTTAAGTTTCGTTTGCTATGAATGCGCATTTCATTTAAATACTCTTGCATAGTGCTGCCACGATTGTAGTAATAAGAATGTTTCTATTGCTGTAGCGTAATTTCTTATCACGACTGTGAACGAAATGTTATTTAAAACTTGCAACCAATTACCTTACGCTTATATACATTATTTTTANTTCTTATCACGACTGTGAACGAAATGTTATTTAAAACTTGCAACCAATTACCTTACGCTTATATACATTATTTTTGATATTTATGCAGCTCACTCTAGTCGCAAATAGTGCATTTAAGTACTTTTAAGTCGCGTGGAAGGGGGGGGACTGAATAGAGGAGAAGTAATCTAAAAGGCCGAAAATGCCCGAGTGACTGTGATTCCGTAACGATCGAACACCGCCTAGAGTGCGCTTATTTGTTGTTCGAGCTTTTCTGTCGTTAAGTGCACGATCGAAAGAACTCGACGTTGAGATGTCTCGATGGATGTAACGATAATCACAGAATAAAGAATAAGCCCCCTGGGTGGATAAATTGCACCGCGCTCAATGTCATGCGTTCAAGGATGTTATCATAACTTTGAAATATCCAACTTATAAAAGTACAAGATATAATTTTCAAAGTTATACTAGTTCTACGTCACGTGGTTTTTAACTGTGATTTAACTTGGGTGTTCTAACTTACGTGTTTATACTTTACGGCCGTTCTTACGTGTTCTTTCTTACCAATTATAGTTTTAAGTTATGACTTTTTAAATTACGTCGTTTCTAACTTATTTTGTTTGTCGTTGTGTGTTTATAAATTTCGTGCATCTACTATACAATTGTTGTAATTTGTGTATTTTGTAAGTTATGAAAGTTCTAAGTCATGGTGGTCTCTATGTTAGATGTTGCACATGAATCGAGTATAATGGTCTACGTTGTACACAGCAGAAAACAGCAGCCAATAAGCAAAGTACTTCACATGTGGGAGACAATATTTTGTTGTTGAAACTGTATTCCTTAGTCTCATAAACCGCTGCTGAAAGTATCATCTAACAGAAATACGTTTTAATTGGTTCTGATATATAACAACGCGTTGCTATGATATTTGTTCCGTGCTAAACAAAAAAAAAACATTTTATTTTCAACACTTTATCTTGAAAAAGTTTATTTTACTCGCTCCGAACAGGTGGCTCAGAGTTTGTGCACTGGAGTGTACCGGCGCTCGAGTTGTGTGTCCCAGAGTGTACGCAACAACAGACGCGGTCGCGGAGCGAGGCGTCCCGGTCATTGTTAATTACCGCAACAAGCGAATGGGTTGAGGTTGTGAGCGCCGGGGCCCCTAGGGGCAGCAAGGTTTGTGTG
>NQII01000687.1:0-21541 GCA_002778355.1 Clitarchus hookeri
TATTTATGAACTTATATCTTTGCCATAGTCTTAAGTAATGGAGTAGCGACAAAAATTTGTGTGATTTGTGTGATTCAAGTGAAGAATAATTGACACAGAACAGTTATTTTTAATACAGCAATCTTTTCTCTTTCTTGTACGTAAGGTTTGATGACGGGTAAGCTTTAACCTATTTTACCTATATTAAAAATTATTTTCATGGGGTATTTGACTCTTTTGAGTTTTTTTTATCATCGTGGCCTGTTAATAAGTATTTGCGAAAAAATTGAATTTTTCCCATTAACAAAGGGCAAATGTAGGGGGTCGTCTTATATTCGGGTGAATACGTATATCACATTCACATAAACATTATTTGCTGAAAAAATGATTCCATCACAAAATGATGCGTGGTTTAAAATAATAAGTAACATCTATTTTCGCTTTGTTGCTGAAGTGAGACGGGAGGACGTACACAATACAAAATGGCAATCCGACCTCAGAAAGCCTGTGTGATTACAGCCAGAATCCAAATTATTAGCAAGCAGAATAGCTTCACATGGAAATATGTCATGTTAAAAAATATATAGATCACACGGAAAATATAAAACTCTAGAAATTTGTTTGTATATTTTTATTGCACACATGAAAAAAGTCTCATTTCATAGGAGCGTGGCTTCCTAAGTGAGATGCGCATAATGGCCAACAGATGGCAGTATAGTCTTCTATTCTTAAGCTGTATCACAAAAGTATATCTACCACGCCTTTTAAAAATAAATTTTTCATCTCGTATTTATCAAAACAACTCTGGTTTGAAACGTATTGCGTCAAATTAATGTAGAAATATTTGAAAAATACTCTGCCGACAGATTTGCGGTCTCATGAATTAATATGAGTCATCCACATGGCAACGTTAGCACTTCTTTAACTAAGCGAAACTATCACACACTGTTTAAGTTCAACTTTGTTTGAAACACTTGCACTAGAACGAAGTATGGTTTGTTACACTAATAACAGCTGTTTTGCAATAACATTAAATAAAATACATAAACATTATTTTCTAAGAACTCCGTCCCTGCCTATGCATTTCTCCGATGTTTGTTGTGGGAAGGCAAGTCTGACAGAATAGCCAACATGTGATTCTCTTTTAATCGTTCATACATCAGCTGATACAGGAATTTGTATATGGGATGTTCATTTCATTTATGACATATTGCCACACACACTGGCTGTCAAAAAATGGAATTCTTGGATGAAAACAGATTAGTGATAGCCCTATACAGTACTTGTAAATATATACTGTCCATGTTATCATCTTATTTTACATATACTTGGTCAGAACAGCACGTAATAGTGATGGTCCTGATTCTAAGCCAAGGCGTAATTTTGGAGGGTACAAATTAAGTAAAATAATAAGGTCAGCTTATAATGGGGTAGATATGATATTTATCTACCAATCTAAACACTGACAATTCTATTCTAAAATGCAAACACATGCAAAACATGAGGCATCTAACATCAACCTTCTCAAGAAACAACAAGCATGCAAAATTGTACTAAGGCACAACTTATTGGTCTATGTATAATAAAAACTATACAGAACAATGTCCATGCAAAGCTGTAAAACTTCAGGTCACAAGCATTAAGTATGGACAGCTTAAAACAAACCGTAAATATTTCTCTGCAAAATAAAAAATAAAATCTGAGAAAAATATATTTACAAAAGTTTTACTTCCCGAATGGTGCCACACACAAAAAGAATGAAGTACCATGGTTTAGTTTTAAAAAAGGTCATATATTCAATTATGTAATTTTACACCTAGCCGTCGGCACACTTAATATAACACACAAATGTAAATTGGCTCAAAATACGAATATACAGCATAACAATGTTTTTGTATTTCTTAACTAACCAAAAAATTCCTACTTTATACACGGTTCTTAAGAACCTGTTATGTTTTTCAGATGTATGTTTACGTTTCAATTTGATAATGAATAATTTACCAGAACATCATCAGAGTTATGTCGTAACCTACAGATACTACAAATAATGCTAAGCATTTTGTATTAAGTATGTGAGACGCAATGCCGCACTCGTGCCAGCATACAGTCGAGTGAAACACAGCATTAAGGAAGATCATAAGCTGTAACATATCCCCCTCCTGATAGTAACTGTGTAGAAGTTGAAGTGGTGTAGGGGAAGGTGAAGAGACCTACCTCATCACGGGCCTCCAACAGCTCCTTCACATGAACTGTGATCACAGGAAGCAGCACAGCCCGGCAGTCGGAGCACAGGAATAACTTGCTGTGGACAATGTCATCGATCATCGTCATCTTCTGCTTCATCAGCCGGCTTGGTGGCATCTTGTTGATGAGGTCTGTCAGCAGCGTACTGGAAACATTCCCAACTCATGCACGAGATGACACAAACCACTCCCACAGCACGCATCAGCGCTGTCCTAAAACTCCCATAACTTCAACACAACTCCTACTATCAGTCACCTTTAACTAGACCTTTACTATACCTCACTGTCTGGCAAGAGGCACAATGTTTATCTAAACAACAAGAACAGCATAAAATATTAGTGTCAAAATAAATGAATTAACTAATGTATGAGAAAAAAAGTAAGCTTCTCATAAAAATATTGCCTAATAACTTGTTCTTCTATTTTAATTCATTTGCAGCTAAAATTTTATGTTGTGTAAACAATGTGTTCCATGCAACAGAAGAATGATGAGGATATTTCAGACATCCTGTTTTTAACTAATTCTGTTTCTTTTACCCACATTCTCATCGTCAATTTTAAACAAATTTCAAAATTAATCTTTTTTGATACAGTAGATGATTAACATACTGTATTACTACTATTGATGCATATAAGACCTATGAGTTGAAACAGTTTCTTTTTGAATTTATATTTCTTGTCAACCTGAAAATTCCCCATACACTGATTGTGGAGCTACCACATTTTTACTATCTGCTACTTTTAATTTTTCATTCTTGTGTGTCTGACAGGCACTCAAAATGTACAAAGAGAAAAAAAAAATTCATCAAGTAACACTGCATACGGTGTGCAATTTGTACGACCACTTGAAAGCCCTTTTGTGTTAATACTAAAATCAAATATACTGTACTTTGTTTTAATAGCTCCCTTTCTTTACTTTGTGCTATAAGTACACTGCAAAAGAATATGGCAATATAAAAAAAGGCACTACAATAATATAAATAATATGTGCCAGTATAATTATGTACAACTTACTAACAGAAATTGTTGACAACTGACTGTATCTTGTTCACATTTAAATTGAACATTCCTGACTACACGTGTCACCAGTTGAATTAGCAGGGTCATCAATAGAGTTTTATTTGCAAACAAATACATATGAAGAAAGCATTCAAGTTAAAGTTTCTTGAATTTGAAGAGGATGACACGTTTCAGCATTTTCCTAACACACCTTGTTCTTAAGCCTGTTAGAAAGATGTTTAGTTACAGATGCAATAATTTGCATATGTTCATATTAAAGATGTAACCATGTTAACAATATACTGCTGTCAAGTAAGTAAATTGTATTTTGTGCATTTTACATGGTATATACAAAATGTTCTCAGTGCAAAAAAATTGGAAAAATCTTTAATTTTGCTTTGTCTTCAGCGAAGACTTAGATCTTCATCTCCCGACTTTAATTCAAAATGAAAGATACTGTATATACCCTAATCTAAGACTGTGTTTTTTGCAAAATTTGTATTTCTGGAAGGTAGGGCGCTTTAAATTTGCATACTTAATTTTTAATTATATAATGATGGAAAATATTTTTGCAACAAATAGTATGAACAATTGTGTTACATCTATTGGGCAATGTTTTTGTACTGGATAGTAGCAACAAATGATGCGTTGAGTGCTTTATTGTCGAGACAAAATGTACTATACTACTACTAGTTCGTTTACTGCTGTTTTTTTTAGCTACGTTCACATTTCTGTATGTTATGAAGTGGAAGAAATGGCTGATCACGTAGAGTAAAGAGGTTCAAAATTAAAGCTGGGCTCACAACCATCCATCGCACCCATCAGTAGCCCGTCCGTCAGTCAGTCAACCGTCTGTTTTTTCGTCTGTCAGTTGAAAGAGACTCACACCAATCCGTCGTCCATCAATCCTTCTGTCTGGCAAAATTTCAGCTTGACAACTTAACATTGCAATCTTTCTTTCGTAGAAGGTATATTTTGGTTGAAAATACAATTTGAAGAGAGAAACATTTTGGGGAAATAATTTTTTACGTGATAAAAATTTATACTGAATTGTTGTTTACGTTTTAAATACTTGAATATTCCACCAAGATAAATAAACACATATTGACCACCTTGCATGTTACTTCAAAGTACGTATTCACGACTACAAAATGTCGTCAGAAGGTGGTGGCCCATCCGTCGGTCTGTCGAAAGTTAAAGTTTGAGATATATTTGATGGATTGACCAATATAAAAAAAAGTTGCCCTGTGATTGGCTGAAGAACACGTGGCCGCCGACGGACGGGCAACTGACAGATGCGACGAATTGTTCTGAGTCCACCTTATGTAAATCAAACAAAGGAGATGGCAAAACAGACAGTGAAGGTAGGGAAAGTGAGGAGGATACTGAAGAAACTGAAGAAAGTGACTGAATAATTTCAAAATTTATTTTCTGTTCTTAAGACTTTACCTGTGGCTTAGGAAGCCAAATTCATAAACTATGGTTTGTCCTGTATATTACCGGTAAAGGCAAGTAGGTTATTCTATCAAATGTGAAGATCTTAAATTCAAAATTTCTATGACCATTTAGTTTTTTTAATTTTATCTTTTAGTTTTTTTTTAATTGAGTTGCAAATAAAGTCTTGGAAAAAAATATTTTTATAAATCTGTCTGTTTACTTAGAGAGTAATCTTAAATTTGAGGTCATCTTAGATTCGGGTATATATATAGTAGAATGCACAGTGCTATCAGAGGTTACCTGAGCTGGGTGCAGTTGAAGACAAGCAGCATGTCAGGAATGATGGAGGGCAGATACTTGAGGCAAGCACCCTGCACAGCCACTGTGTGGTCCGTGTCGTAGCACATGAGCCCCGTGATACTCTGGAGCAATTGCCGCAGCTGCACCTCAAACTGCTGCTGCCCCTTGCCCTCATTCAGCCTGTGACAATACAAACCACTACGTTAACACTTCCCTTATCCCACTCTGCACCCTCCCAACCATGCCATTAACAAAGACTCGGAAAGGCTTTACCACGCGGCATACAAATCCAAGCAGTTAGCCTCCCTTGGCCCATGATCAAGTGTCTCTCATTGTCCTCCCAACCCTCTCCTTGTCATTGGCATGTCTGTGAATAAAGTTGGTTGTAAAATTTTAACGAACTTCATTAAGACAAGCTAGAAGAGTGATTTACCAATGCCGGTTTACTGATTCCATGAATACATTATTATAAAACCAACAATAAACTGATACAGATTCAATTACTTATTTCAATAAATTTTATAGAAAATATAATTTTCATTCTTCAGACACAACCTTCCAGTTGTTGTTTCTCCCTTAGATACATTCAAAATGATGTGAGTAAGCAGAACCAGTTACACTATTTAAAAGTCCGAAACATCATTTTTTGCTAGTAAAAGAATGCATGAGGGACAAAAAGAATGATGGATATGTAGCAAAATGATGAGAGNGAAACATCATTTTTTGCTAGTAAAAGAATGCATGAGGGACAAAAAGAATGATGGATATGTAGCAAAATGATGAGAGAAAATATGACAGCAACAAGAGAGACCACCGCATTCCGTAGTGCCTAACACACTACTTGCACATTATAGTCCCTTTTCAGACATGAAAATTTGTGAATATTTTTCTTTTTTTGGATAATGATTAGTGGATTAGTATTTGGTTGACATCCTGTACATGAATCTCCCATGCTGCTAACATTCGTAAACATAGTTGGCAACACACAGTGTTGTACAGCCTCGCAGCAATTGGTAACTAAGGGCTTTAGGCAAAAAGTCGGTTTTTGTGAAGCATCATAGACAGACAATTTTCCTATGAGACAAGCTCACTGCCAATCTGTTTATTGATTTTGCATTGTAGAGTCCAGAGTTCATTTGTAAAGAAACAAGTCCTGTATACGGCATTCCTAGGTTATATGAAAGATAAAAATACAGATGTTGCAAAATATATGAGGAGAATTAGTAAATCATTGGAATTAAAAATGAAACAATACAGCAAAATAAACAGAATGTAGTAAAATCTGAGAAGATGGAGATTAAGAACAAAACGGTTAGGTTGTGTATCAAGGCCTACAGTTATTTGCAAACAGTTCTTTTTTCCTTCTGAATTTGTTTTGATTGTGTTAACTTTGTGTGCACATGATTACGCTGCAGTGCCACAAACNAGTTCTTTTTTCCTTCTGAATTTGTTTTGATTGTGTTAACTTTGTGTGCACATGATTACGCTGCAGTGCCACAAATGCTCTGTTATTTATTGCACATGCAGACATATTGCATCATTGCGAACTCTGGTATCGAAATGAAACCAAGTTCTGTTTTACCATTCCGCATGGCCAGACGTCACACGGCCAAAACCAGTGAAAAATTGTTAACAATTTGGTCCTCCAGGCCGGGTGAGTGACTCCTATCTGAAATACAATCTGAGCCATGCATATTTAATGTGGTAACACAGATACCTCCTATTTACATGTATTTGTGATGGTAACGGTACTTGACAATCGAGACACATTAAATAATGGCTCAAAAATAAGTTCAGATTTGATTGCGCCTAGTAAAGTGCAGAATAAACAAACTTCTTACGCTCACCGAGTAAGTTGAAACTAATTCTAGTCATGCAGGTTTATTCTAAGCTCAATGCCTAGATTTGCAAAGACTTAAAAGTGAATGTGACGAGAAACTTCTAATAGCGGCACAAGTATATGAAACTGCTTTGGTTACATAATCAGACTCCAGNGTGACGAGAAACTTCTAATAGCGGCACAAGTATATGAAACTGCTTTGGTTACATAATCAGACTCCAGCGAGTGGAAATTAAAAGAATTTGACACGGCATATTACAGGATACAGGAAATTTTTTCTAGTTAAAAGCTTACCAATTTGAAGCTTCCGAAATTACAGCTGCCGGCATATATGTCACCAAGTGGATAAGTTTCTATGACCTGTTTGCATCACTAGTTTCACAATAATAACTCACTGTTGGTGGTTAAGAAGCACCAGTATCTGCTAGCATCAGTATCAGAGAAACCTTTCAATTTAATCAAATCACACCCAGTTTCAGCTGAGAATTATGAACTGGCTTGGAAAACTCTANATCAGAGAAACCTTTCAATTTAATCAAATCACACCCAGTTTCAGCTGAGAATTATGAACTGGCTTGGAAAACTCTAACTGAGTGATATCAAGATATGTGAACCATTGCCACAATTCACTAGAATAACATTGAGCAGCTTCCAAAAATCAGTGTCAGTTTACCAGTGTGCTCTTAAATTTTTCAAAGTTCCAATAAGTGAGCGGAGCTTTGTTTTATTAAATATTGCATTACCAAAATTTGATCAGGACACGTGCAACCAACTCAAGTTGGCTCATAAGCATGTCACTATGCCCACTTTTCATCAGCTGCCTGTTTTCTTGAGAAACATTGCTACTAGCCAGCAATGGTACATCAGCAACCTCTGGGGNCCACTTTTCATCAGCTGCCTGTTTTCTTGAGAAACATTGCTACTAGCCAGCAATGGTACATCAGCAACCTCTGGGGTATGTTCTGTCACCAAGCATACTGTGTCTGGGACTGGTTCAAGGTAAAAGAGTGTATTTATGGCTACCTCTGGCAGAGATGCAAATGCTGCATGTCAAGAGACTCATACCATTTATAAATGTCCAGAATTTCTCGCAAATCATTAGACGGAAGGCAAGGTGCANCTGCATGTCAAGAGACTCATACCATTTATAAATGTCCAGAATTTCTCGCAAATCATTAGACGGAAGGCAAGGTGCAAGGAAACAGTCTCCGCTGTAAAAGCTTAGGTTTACATCATGTAAAGGACTGTACCTAACGAAGGAAATGTATACATTGCCACAGAAGCCATCACACCTTATACACCTGTAACTGGTCCAGAAGATTAAACCACATCTCCAGTGTTAAGATAAGGAGTAAGATCAGTTTGCATCCCCCTTCTGTCGACGACCTCTCACAGTGATTGTTCAAGTACTGTTGTGTTACGAACAGTCTTGGTTCACATTAAGGTCATGGGTCTGACTTTATACAGCTCTTAACAAAATAATTAATTTTACCCAACACAATGTATATTTTGCAAAATTACTCTATAGGTTTATTACGAATAGCTTTAATTTTGTATCCTAATTCTTTAAGACCATACAATTTACAGTTTGTGGTTAATAAGATGCATAGTAAAATAAGGTACACACAGGAATAATACTTTGCATAGTATTATATTATAAAATTATTTAATGACCTCGAGAATGGGGTAATTGATTTTTTAAGAAATACCCCTTTAAGGAACCGCTCAACAGGACAATATTTTGATATAAGAGTTTTCATAGAAATGAGAATGTTTTCATCTTGTTAAATTTGTCACTAATGTGTTACCACATAATANAGTTTTCATAGAAATGAGAATGTTTTCATCTTGTTAAATTTGTCACTAATGTGTTACCACATAATACATACATGTACAGTACTTGTATGTCGTTGGTTAAGGAAATATATTTGCTTCATTGTTCCTTTGTCTAATTACTAACTGTAAAAGTTCCTATGTAATATCAATTTGTAAAAACATTTCTTACAAATATTATAACATTTGTTTCAATTATCTACAATTTTTTCAAAGTAGGGTGCAATAAATAATTATTGCTTCTTCGCAACAAGTTCTTTTCATAAATCTCTGGAAATTTATGTTCGTTGGCAAACTAGTATTTGTGCATTTCGCACGATGCGGGCATCTGTGATATTGGAGCAGTAACTAACAGTATTCATATTTCACATTAACCAACATAGAGACAATTACAATAGTCTAATTAAAAATAAGTCGTGATGCATAAAACAGGTCTGATTTTACTCTACAAATACTCTCCATTGAAAAATTACACAATTTCTTAATGAANGTCGTGATGCATAAAACAGGTCTGATTTTACTCTACAAATACTCTCCATTGAAAAATTACACAATTTCTTAATGAACACCAATGTATATATTTTTCATTTAATGTGAAAAATGCTGTTAATGATTGTTAATGATCTAACAACAAGTTGAATTCAAATTCTTTATTTTGACGTGTATTTCATTTACTACGAAATATTGCTAGCTGTGAAGAGTGAAGCACTTATTAACTCTCAGTATAGTACACTTTGTCAGATTCGTATGTATGGTGTAGTAATACCACGTAAATTAAATTATCATTAGTATTCAGCTTGCATTTTCAAAATAAAATAATATGTTGGGCCTAATCGGTGAATTTACGGCATGTGTGTGGCTTCATGTGTGTACAACCTCTGATATAAAATAACACGTATATATGAAGCAGCTGTTCTGCAACAGTGCTTGTGCTTGTGAAAGCTAATTAATTTTGTGTGAATTAAATGAATGACTAGATAGTTTTGTGGCAACATTTTAATAACAAAAAACTCTAAGGGAAATATGTTACAGAGGTAAATTAACTGCATCAAAGTTACACATAGGATGAAAAAAAAAAAAAAAGAGGGAACATGGGATTTAATAGCTTGCAAATTGAAAAATGAACATTCCCCAGTTCTCTAAACATGAGCAGACAGGACCACTTCAATATGAGATTCTAGCCCGTCCTGAGAANAAAAAAAAAAAAAAAAAAAAAAGAGGGAACATGGGATTTAATAGCTTGCAAATTGAAAAATGAACATTCCCCAGTTCTCTAAACATGAGCAGACAGGACCACTTCAATATGAGATTCTAGCCCGTCCTGAGAATGGAACATCAAGGCTAAACAGTTACTTGGCTTGACGGCAAGTAGCAAAGTTTCCCTTAACCACAAACCAGCCAGCCAGTCCGCTTCATTTTGCCCAGTCCACCCACTCCTCACAGCCTACCAAAAAAAAAAAGTCTAAGCCCCCTGCCTCTTGCTGGACAGTGTAGAACCTAGATCCTGTCACAACCATGCTGCGACCTAGTGCCAATTTCAGTAATCTTGTGCGTTAAGTACTATGCTCACTGTAGTAGTACTATCTGACAGTGTTTCCTTGCTCAGAGAGATAAAATCACTCCGAAGCCCTTAGAAACACTAGTAGTTCTTTGTTTTAAGTTCGCACCCTTCAGATTCAGGGTCGCAATCATCCCTCATTCCCGAAAGGTTTTTCCAGAGGTAAGGTTTGGGTCGATGCAGAGCTCAAGTTCCGGTAGTTGAGCTTGCCCACTCAGTGTTGATGTCAACAGGGGTAGGGTGACACTAGCCTTAATGCCTTCGCAGACGACTGAACCCAATGTTACAACAGAAGCACAAACTTTAAAAGACATTGCATCAGAGTTTCCTAATGTTCAGTTGCCCTATGAGAACAGCCTAGAAATTTTCACGAACCGTGAAATAATGCGAAATACTGAAAAATTACGTTTACTTGCAAAATTCTGTAATAATTTCTGTATTTGGGAAACATTAACGAAATGGCTTGTTTAAGAGTCTAAAACCACAGTGTGTGTGTGTGAGCTTCTTTTACAATGAAAAATATTACAAACATTAAGTTTTATAATTTTCCATTTGTTATAGAGCATTATCTATCACGCACTTCACATACGTGTGGATAACAAAATTATTTGTGTGGTGATCACGTTGTTGACTATAAAATGTTAAAGAAATTTCACATCACAAGAATGATTCACATATTGATTGGTAGCAAGGTCGAAAGATTATCGCTGCACATATGATTCAATATATATTGAGCCATATAACTATGGTGCTCGTTCACAGGCAGAATCACGCGTACGTGTATTTTATTTATACACAAACATCTCTAACCAAAAATGTTAGTGATATGACGAAAGTAAATAGTAGGTATATATAACACAGATGAATATTTTTTTGTAGAATGTTATAATTACGCACTAAACATTCGCACCGTATTTGTAAACACTAGCAAATTTGCTCATATTCTGTGCTTTGTGGTTAGGTTCTTGGCAACTAGCAAATACAGCATTTACAACTATTGAGCAAGGGTAGTGATTGTAGTCCGCTGCTTACATCACAAAACCAGTTAAGAATGCCAAAAATACTTACGGTTTTAGATCGTGCCTGGGAGTTTGAAGGTGAAGGGTATTTTAGTTTTATAAACTGCAAAACTGCAATGTAAAAATTGAGTGAGAGAAAAATGCACATGCTTAAACACTGCCGTGCCATATGCACAATGATTTAGTGATAGTGGAGAACATCAAATATAAAAAGACAGCTGCATTGAAAGCAAATGTATAATTTTCATACTGCCAAGAAAACAAAAACAAATAGGTTTCTGTCACTTCTTTGTAGAAAAATTTGTACTATGTAAGGAGTATTTATATTTTATCAACAATAAAATATTTACTAGCATTTTGTAGTTAGGTTGTGAATTTGTGTTGGAGTAATATTGAACTATATGAGATTTAATAAAAATATTGTTATCTACAAATGAAGAAAAGGTNGTGTTGGAGTAATATTGAACTATATGAGATTTAATAAAAATATTGTTATCTACAAATGATGTGTGTGATGTAAAAATCTTGTAAAACTGAAATGCTAGTGAATGTTCTTGGGCAGTTTTAAATGTCTTGATAATGTACAAGATTTGTCGCACAAAAATTGCTGTGAGGTGACAATGTGTGTTACATGACTAGAATGTTTACTCAGACTTAGCTAATGGTGGGCGGCATCAAGACCCACAGGGATTTCCTACTGCTCTGCATATTGTGTTTGGCTGGGTTCTTATGGGGAGGATTGAATATGGAGCAGTTGCTGCCACCACCAATAGTGTTGCCTCTTTCTTCACCATAGCACAGCCAAGTATCACAGACACCAAGTACCCTAGGAAGGTTCCGGAAGAGTGAGGAATTGCCTGCAGTACAGTACGTTATTCCACTTCCTTCAGACTCCCAGTTGTACACCTGAAGGATGATTAGACTCCCAGTTGTACACCTGAAGGATGATTAGACTCCCAGTTGTACACCTGAAGGATGATTAGACTCCCAGTTGTACACCTGAAGGATGATTAGACTCCCAGTTGTACACCTGAAGGATGATTAGACTCCCAGTTGTACACCTGAAGGATGATTAGACTCCCAGTTGTACACCTGAAGGATGATTAGACTCCCAGTTGTACACCTGAAGGATGATTAGACTCCCAGTTGTACACCTGAAGGATGATTAGACTCCCAGTTGTACACCTGAAGGATGATTAGACTCCCAGTTGTACACCTGAAGGATGATTAGACTCCCAGTTGTACACCTGAAGGATGATTAGACTCCCAGTTGTACACCTGAAGGATGATTAGACTCCCAGTTGTACACCTGAAGGATGATTAGACTCCCAGTTGTACACCTGAAGGATGATTAGACTCCCAGTTGTACACCTGAAGGATGATTAGACTCCCAGTTGTACACCTGAAGGATGATTAGACTCCCAGTTGTACACCTGAAGGATGATTAGACTCCCAGTTGTACACCTGAAGGATGATTAGACTCCCAGTTGTACACCTGAAGGATGATTAGACTCCCAGTTGTACACCTGAAGGATGATTAGACTCCTTTTCGAGCATCCTCGTGACCTTGGTGACTCTTGTCTTCAGGCAATAACCAGACTAAACCATTCAGAACATTGTTTAAGAAGCCAACCAGAAATCAGAAGGGAATACAATGCATTCCTAAATAAATATAAGGCACAGACAGAGTATTATATATGTACCTCATCATTTCATCACTAAGGAAAGAAGCTCCATATCAAAATTATGCATTGTATTTGATGCCTCAGCCCCAACTATGTTTGGAAATTCATTCAATGTGCTCATGACATGGCAGAAACTACAAAGGAGCGCAGTTGAAATCATAACTAATTTCTGTTTGCATCCAGTACTGTTTACCACTGACAGTTGTAAGATGTACTGTAAGATACTATTTGAACATCCAGAGGTCAAACCGTATCAAGTGATTATGTGACACGAGAATTCACAACTACAAGTACAGACATACCAACTCGACACTGACATATAGCATCACTTCTATATAACAGCTTGCCATGAATGAACATGCAGAGGTATAAACTCTTGATTTGGGAATCGCATAAATAATAAATAACACATACGCATTTATTTAAGCTTTCAGAATTGCAGCAAATATTGCAAATATAACTAAACACACTAATTTGAAGTTTCTTCAAGTTTATTCAATGTTTAAAATTTATAATGACAAAGTGCATGAAGCGGCACATTTTAAAGATTGGCATATTAAGTGAAATTTCACGAATTTCTGGAACAAGATATGTGAAAATACAGCATAAACAAATAATAAGCAATGGCAATTCATTCTGAACAAATACAAAAATGTTTTATGTAGTAAATTAATGAATACAACATTATTTCAGGAGTTGCAAACTGACAAAATCACGTTGGTCACAACGTAAATCACATTTGTTAACAAATGACCACGGGCCGAAAGAAAAAAAACAGGAACCAGCTAACTTTAACGTCCCATCAGGCAGGTGGTGATGTGAAAAAGTTACAAACATATATGTGTTACAATGAGCCCCCGAATTTTATTCTCATCTACATATCACAAAAACGGACTGAATTACAGGTGACAAAAATTTTTATCTTTACAACAAGTGAAACATTAAAACATGAAACTACTTCCTGTAGTTGGCTGCAANACAGGTGACAAAAATTTTTATCTTTACAACAAGTGAAACATTAAAACATGAAACTACTTCCTGTAGTTGGCTGCAAACTTAACTGAGTATTACAGTTATTACTCACATTAAAATATGTATATGCAGTTATGGGCAGTGATTTTTATAGGTTGGTTTCAAGAGTGCTCACTTTATCATGAACTACCTTTAGGAAACCATTTTGTAAAGCCAGCTAAATGCAAATGTCACGATAGTTTAGCCAGAGACTCTAGCATATTGTACATATAACTTTGCATATGTATGTTGAGAACCAGTTGTTTGGAATTGTTTCTTAAAGTCTGTGGCCAAGCGCTTTCAGGAAACCATTAATACGAGACAGCGTGATAAAAANTTGTTTGGAATTGTTTCTTAAAGTCTGTGGCCAAGCGCTTTCAGGAAACCATTAATACGAGACAGCGTGATAAAAATCACAAAGACTCTGTAACATGCTCCCCACGTCTCTTGCGGGTATTTATTCTTATGCACGCCCTCCAAACGAGNAAAATCACAAAGACTCTGTAACATGCTCCCCACGTCTCTTGCGGGTATTTATTCTTATGCACGCCCTCCAAACGAGGGAGTCCGCGAGTAGTTCTGACCAGAGCATCACCTGCAACTCCCGCATCTTGCCAAGCTTGCCTTACCTCTTGCCTTCAGCAGTGACAGTATAACTTAGCAGTAGTAAGTTGCTATTGTCCGAATTTGTATTATCAACACATCAGACAGAAGCTCTTGTCGCGAAGCCTTTTCCTTTTGCTTAGTTTTTTGCCACGGGCCCCGTCCGCACCAGGATTGATTTTACCGGGGTCACTCTCGCCCTCTCTTCTACCGTTATCTCATTGTCGCCCTGCAACAAACAGCTTGGCAAACTTGGTCCCTCATCTATAAGACGTTAGCAGGCCCAGGTCGGAGATATATGTATTTGTAACTTCCTACTGACGGAATAAAACATATATCTACCAAGTACCCTCTTTCTGGTCAGATCTTTCTCTCACTTTCACCTCCCTTATTGGCTTNGGAATAAAACATATATCTACCAAGTACCCTCTTTCTGGTCAGATCTTTCTCTCACTTTCACCTCCCTTATTGGCTTTGCTTATGTGTGCAAATCCAATCATCTACTTCTAGGTGCACGCACCTCCACCGCGATAGAGTGTCGCAACAAAAGTCCCCACTGAAGGGCGCTCTCAACTCTTGTCAAAGTTTGGTTAGCTGGTTGCTGGCGGTAGTGCCGCCCTCCTGGCGCCACTTTGGCAGGGGGAGAGAGAACCCTTCTCTGAGGCTCCTGAGGCTTCGGGAGAGTAAACATGTTGAGACATCACGGCTCTAAGGCTACAAGCTGGTAACGCCACTTACTTGTGAGCCGTACAGTCCGGAGTCCTTATGTGGGGAACACTGTGAACCCAGAAGGGCAGTTGAGGTCAGTAGCAAATAGCGCCGCTCACTCAACTTCTCACCAAGGGGAATCAGGGGGCCCTCTCCACAAACCGCTATAGGCTCGAGCACCATCCCTTGTGAAACGCACGATCCTGCACCAAATGAGCGATAGGATTCCGGTAGGGATTTACCCCAAGGCACCAGCCCCAGGAAGAGTAGTTTACTTCCTGGATGGATCACTCCAAATCTGTCCTCCCCGTGCTGCTACGTAAATTTGAACAATAATTACGGTCGTGCCTACACCTCCAGGGCACCCACTAAATCTTCTAAATAGTAATACCCTATTCTCTTATTTCGTTTTATTCTCGGAGATTTAACGTAACATCACTGTAAGTGCTTAGCTGTGTACCCACAGCTAGTTTCCTGATGCCACGCCAGCGAGTGGGTCAGAAAAAAGCTGTCAAGATCGCAAGTGCCCAGACTACGCGATCTGGTGAACCAGATCCTAACACTCCCAGGGTGAACAAGGTAGTACGGGAAGAAGCCGCCATTTTGCGACGAGCCGTGTGCGTCCCGGAGCACAGCTGAAATTACGTACCTGCGACACCAACATCAAAAGACACTTGGTAAAACCTTCCGAAACCAGTGTCACGTCTTCCTGTCACGCCCCTGAAACGGGCATTACCTGCAGTTACATGGCCTATAAGTGCACCAGTAGCCGGGCGATTCTCACTTAACACCACTCGGCTTGCTGCCGCAAATATTGTGCCTGTCAGGACCTATTCCAGGAAAGCCCTCCGCCTGGCTCCACCATCCTGAGTCCAAAAGTTTATCGAGCTGCCAGCCCGGACATCAGGATCTCGAAAGTAATAATGTAATAAACCTTATTACGGAGACCCTGTTTCCATGGTCTCTAGAGAGATAGTGGGGTCTGTTCACTTTCATTGTCACCACGTTGAGAGTTGATAAGGCATCAACTTAATGTAGGAGAAGCCAAATATCCAGAGTAGTAACTAAGCCAGTTAATTTGAATACAAGTGCAGGTCATAACTTAACTAGTAACATCAAATCGACATTCACCAACTAGTAACCTTAGCTACTCCCTTAAGAATAGGAACTTTGTAAACAAACAGGTTTTTAACTCTTTCGCTGCGGGAATTTTTTAAATCATTTTTACTCTAAAAGTGTAAAAAAATGTAACAATTTTTTTACATATAATTTGTTATAATTAACTTATTTCTAACACAGAAACTATTTATAAAGTATTTATGCAGATTTGTATTTACAGGTTATTAGATGTGCAGACTTTCTTGTAGTTTTTTTGGTGTTGAACTACTCAAAACAAGGCACACGACCGAGTGGAGGATAATTTGCATGTTAAAATATTATTATTATTATTATTACTATCTTATTTCAGAAAAAGAAACAAAGTATTTGCTCATTAGTGTTTACAGGTTATTAGATGTGCATACTTGTATTTACAGGTTATTACATCTGCAGACTTTCATGTAGATTTATTGGTATGGTACTCCTCAAAGCAAGGAACAGGACAGAGTTGAGGATAAATTTGCATGTAAGTAATTTAAAACATAGAAAGAATATACAAAGTATTTGCAATTTTTTACAAGTAGTTCTTTACATGTGCAGACTTTCCTGAAGTTTTTTTTTACTGTGGTACTCCTTAAAGCAAGGCACAGGGCAGAGTGGAGGATGATTGGGGCAATTCTTGTACATGTAGATGGTTTGCTTCCGTTTACAGTTTCCTCTTCCTTTTTGATTGCATTGGTAAGGCATTATGGAGCAAGCAATGCAATTTGGCTTGTGGTTTTGGTCACTTTGTAGTCCAATAAAATGGCGTTCATTCAGACTGGTAAGTGGGACACCATCAGCACAAATACGACCTTTCTTTTTTGGTGCTGGTCGAGAACATTCTTTGACGCAGTTCCTGTATTGTATTGCAGACATTTTAGTATCTCGCGACATATTGAAGGCAATTTTCCCATTCACGAGTGCTGCTTCAACCATGAAATGCCACAATACATGATACCACTTCCTGTTTTTGTGATAGTAACAGTATGATAATGACAGTTGGTCAAAACGATCTACACCATTCATGCTCCTGTTATACTCCAATACCATTATTGGTTTAGAAACAATTCTATACCCATTATCAGTTTGTTTAGCTCTTGTTCTCACTTCAGTCAACTCATTGCCATGCACAGTTGACAACAGAGTAACTCATCCAGTATCTTGCCAAGAGCACACAATCATTCTCTGTGCTTTGTTCAGCCAAAATTTTGGCTTGTCACCTTTCTTCATTTTGCAAACTACTGGTTTACACTCAGTTCGCATGCCATGCCTGTTTGTTCGAACTATCCCGCAAGCTCCTATGTCAATTTCTCTGAGGAACTGGAACAGTGATGGGCTAGAAAAAAAATTGTCTCAATAGAGAATTCACTGTGTGTGTTCAAAGCCCAAAAGAAATTTTTGAACCACTCATTCATCTAACCCCAGGCTGCGATCAACATTTACTTGTAACCCGCCTTTTCCAACATGAACATCAAACCTCAACAAGAAACCTGTTTCACTGCCACAGAGTGACCATAGCTTCACACTCCACTTTGAAGAAGGTTTTGATGGCACGTACTGTTTGAATCATAGACATCCTTTGAAGCAAAGCATCGTTTCATCAACAGATAAGCTTTGACCTGGTTAAAATTCATGCAAGTAAGTGTCTTTCACTATGTCTATGATTGGGCGAATTTTGAAGAGAGAGTCATAATCCTGATGCGTTTTTGGAATTTGCTTTTCGTTGTCAGCGAAGTGCAGAAACGACATGAGAATATGTTATCTGTCACGAGACATAATGTTTGAATAATTTGGGGTAGCATTTATGCAGGATGATTCACAGAAATACTGTTCTACTAATGTTTTACGAGACAAACCCATACCATTTTCTACAGCTGTCATTGCCTGTATGTCCTCAGGAGTACACTCATTCCACTGATGGTACCTTGAACAAGGTGATAATTTTTCTGTTGTCATATTTTCATAAAACTGGGATGCATATACATTTGTTTGATCTGCTACTGTAGCAAAAATAGACCTGGGAAAAAATTTGTAAAAATAGTCTACTGCTGTGTCATTTGAGGTTATGTTTTTAGTGACGAATCTAATGGAGATTTGTTACACCAGTTAAGAAAAATATTTATATTTTCTAGGGATGGGTTGATTCGGTTCTTCGGTTCCAATTTATATGGGTTCTTGAGGTTTGACTTGGAACAGGTTTTAGGTTAACAACAACTACTGGGTTCTCAGGAAAAAAATTCTGGGGTGCACACAATAAATTTTAAAAAAATTAAGGAGTGGTAGTCATAAACTGTTTGGTGATGGGTGATGTTAGATGGAAGTGTAGTGAAACAGTCTCTCATCTCTCGCTATCTCTCGCTCTTACATCATCACTCCTCTCCCTTCTCTGTCTTTATCACTCAGTCTGCCCTTGTAAGACTGCTAGCCCATGGATACATTTCTCCAGGCCTTCTTCCTTTCCATGTAAGGCAGAGAATAGCGTGGCAAGGGGGCTGGAGAAGGGAAGAAGGAATGTTGTTTTTGGAGTTGAGGCATTCCAACACAGCAAAAAAAAAACCAGCAGGTCACTGCATAAAAGAAGCCAAAAAAAAGAAGTGGGCCACCCTGTCACTTCCTAAAAGAAGCAAAAAGAAAAAGGAAGCTGGTCACCCACTGGAGTTGTTGACATTCTTTTAATGACCATAGGTTAAAGTCATGCCACAATGTTTTGGCTTTTAGAGCCACTGTAAGTTATTTAGTTAAAGGAATTTTCCAAACATATCACCATCACCACCTATTAATGAAAAAAAAAAAAAATATAATAATTTGTTACATATTTACTAACTTTAAATAAATTTAATACAAATTTATCTGTATACATGAAATCTTATCTTCACACTTTGTTATTGTTCTATTCTTCAATAGGTTAAATAAAACATTTAATGAATTTTACCTGCATTGGTTGAATGAAGTTGCAAGCAAAATGCAAGTATTCAAAATGAAACAGAATACTGGAATCAATATTTAAATTGTAGAATTGGTACCAGAACCGGAACCGACATTTTTTGTTGTTCGACCCATCCCTAATATTTTCACTGTCAGTGTTCATCCAGTCATTACTATTTACACATATAGTTTCAGTTTTCTTCCCTTTAAAAAACTGTTGCGCAGGATCGTCACACACTGTGTCACTGTCTCTATCACTCAGATTTTCTGACACAACACTACTAGTTATCACATCTTCTGTATTGCAAAAACCAACTTTGTTTTCAGATTCACTTACTTCCAAATCTAAATCTGAATCAGAAAACAAAATATCGTAACAATTTTTTTGCGACAATCCTTTCCTACTGCCCGATGCAATTGTTGGCGAGAATAACTGCAAAGGTAATACACTCGCAGTATGTAAATACTGTGCTTTTATAGTCAAAGATAAATGCAGAACATCGAGGTATCAATTTTATAGATAGCAGCACTTATTAGAATACAATTACAAGCCGAACGCACACCGAAACTTAGGAATCCACCCAATTTGACTAATGTCGCATGCCGCAAGTAAGCGATAATTCTCGGCATTCAAGAATAGTCTAACATCGCAGTTAAAGAGTTAACATTGGACTAGTTTTGCCACAGGCTGTATTTTGCTCATATAACATCCCATTTTTCTTTTCAACCTTTCAGCCCTTCAGTCCCTACACCCGTACTAGCTCTATCGTGTTAATCCGTCCAGTGGTTGAGGGAGCATGAAGGGGCAGTACTATTGTCCGTCTCATATAACTTGGCAAGATTATGAAAGTCAGTGAGTGGCAAATTGACGTATACGAAACAAACAAAGTGCCAATTACAAAATCCTGTATCAGCTGATGCACGAGTAAACAAAAGTTAATATTACATTGGCTATTCTGAATGCACTGCCGACGCACATAAGACAAGCAGAAAATACCATATAAGAAAGAATTCCTAGATTAATTAATACATTTTATTTTACGTGGTCATAAAACAGCAGTTTTTAGTTTTAGAAACGAAACTTCGTGATAAAATAGTAATGTATAGGTGTTCAAAATGAGATGCACAATAAAACGNTGTCATATCTCCACTCTCCATCCATGCTTTCCATACGTGCTTGATATTAATTCCAAAAGCATACAGAAATATTGCATGGTATTGTTGAATTATTTTTTCTAATAATTTGACTAAATATATTTCAAATTTGTGTCGTTTCAAGCTAGTAATAGAAGAAAAGTCAACTTTTAAAAAGACGGGATCAAGAGCAGGCCAACATGCTGCTATCTGTTGAGTAACGCTCTCGGCTCACAACTCGCCCTGCCATGCCATGCGTGCCATCTGTCTGCTCTTTCCCGAAGCATTACCAGCCACAAAAAAAATAGCTTTTGTGTGTAAAATAACAAATTTACGAACAGACTCCAATAGTTTTATTTTTCTGCTAACTCTGCCTAATTTTTAAAGTAACATATATTTTGTGTATAGCGATTTTGATAACTAGTAATTTATATTGGGCCTGTAATTGTTCGTCTACATCCATTACATGTCATGTTGTTATCCCGCAAACCCATTTCATTGTTTCCGTGTTGTTACTATATTGTATTAATAAAACAAAGAAAGTGGAAGCGGCATTAATAGTTTTTAAGCAATTCTTACGTTATTCCACGCCACATATTTCTAACTCTCCCTAACTGTTTATTATCAGTAATAGCACAATTACTGCTTTGCAATAGTCGTTGGTGAGTTGCTGGCGAATAAAAGTACGTTGTCAATCAAGTTTCCCAAATTACTTTTAGTTCCAGTTATATTAGCTATGACGTCCAAAGTGTGATAAGAACTACAACTACCATCTCGCAAATGTTACCCCAAATTCGCTGTCTCAGACAAACTAAAAAAGAGTTAACAAATATTAAATTTTTGGCAAGGTTTTATATTTTTACTTTTATAACCTACAAATTTTTTTTTTTTACAGATGTCTGTCTAAAATACCTTAAACTTTGTTAAGCATTAAAGTACAATGGCAAGTGGATTAGCTGACAGCATGTTGATAAAATATACAGCCTCCACTTGATGCACCAGCTGATGGCAAAACGATACTACATAAATGCAAAAAACAAAAGATAAAGTTTTGTCGAACTGTCAAAATCTTGCCAAGTTACATTAGACAGAGAATATGTGAGAGAGAGAACTGCGTCCAGTCATCT
>NQII01000687.1:21713-37472 GCA_002778355.1 Clitarchus hookeri
TAGGCGACATTGTGTTTCTATGAGCCCGAGCCCTTGTCACAGCTGTGCCACCCCAAAGGGATAACCGTAAGCCGTTAGACACCAACGGGTTTGTTTGGAGAGGCGTCCTTCACAACAACCTGCATGTGCCTGCGCAAAAGGGATGCACACACTACGGGAGCCTGCCACTTTCCCGTCACGCCACAACACCAGCACACTGCTCAGCCGCACAAAGGGGACACACTCACTATCTCTCTCGCTCCCGCACTCTGTCTTTCCCCTTCTACCACCTACCTCTTTCACTTATCACTGTTCACGCTATATAAGGGGCTTCGAGCTGTGGCACAAGCTTCCTCTGTCATGAGACGGTGTCCTGGCAATATAACCGTTTTACTGGGTTAGTTCACACTCCAGTTCATCGCATGTTGTGGTCTCCAGACAGTTAACCACTGGTCAGTCACCTGGCTATACACCGTAATGTTTCTGTTACCGACCCATCAGTTTCGCCATGCATTATCAGCATCCACACCGGCTTCTCCCAAGCCTTCAAGGTTACCCTCACCCCATTTCTATGCACACCACGTACTGCCCTTTAGGCATCTTATCAGGTACAGGCTGGTGTGTATGCTGTATATTGGAAACAATAAACAAATACACCCTAATCTGGGTTTCGCTCTTATTAATCTCAGCATTCTGTGTTTTGAAACCTTTATTCCACCAGCCCTATTTTGCCACATGACCTCAACACTACTTCGAGGAAATGTACAGGTGTGCTACACTCTCCCCCAATCCCATCAGGCAGAAGGATAGTCTTGCATTCTGTGCCGAAAATGACAACAACGTATGCATCTCCTCCGCCTTGTCAGCTCTACCTAGACCAGTTTGTCTAGGGTCTCACTCTCTAACGCCAAAGATTCACCACAATGAGCATTTCTTCCATTGGTTGAGGGTGAACCATGGTGGAGAAATTGGAGTGGAACAAATATGTATTGAGCTTGTGAACCTTCTTGGGGGCTACAGGGTTGAGCTAGATCCTGCCCCTCTGAAATACCCAAGAAGAGGCTGCGAGCCCAGCAGGGCAGCAGCACTGGAGAAAGGTCGGCCCTCCAGACGGCCCAACCAGACACATCCCTTCCACTATTCCCATTAGTACCAAGTCTCAGCCACCAGAGCCTCACTTAAGAGGACATCCACTCTCTCCTCTCTTTCTCTTTCTCTGATAATACACATGTCACAACATAAGGCTGGAAGCTGGAAGACCCACCTCAAGCCTGGTTGTCGGGAGGGAGCCTGGAAAGTGGCATTGCATAAACTAAGCATTTGAAAGGTATGCATGTATCGGCTGGACACCAGATAGAAGCCGGCAGGTTGGGCCTACGTTTGCGCCATGATACCTGCCAAGAATGTTTTTCAGTACCTCCAGCTATATCACCCCTGATGCCAACTCCACCTCATCCAAAGCCTGCAGTAACTCGCCTACATGTGCTGACGCCTACCATCAGGAAGCTGCAGTTTCAACCATCCCTGCCTGATCCTGCCACATTCTCACCGACTCTCTTGAACACCAAGCCAGTTAGCAAGTCTGCCCCACCTAAACCACAAAGACAAATACCCAGACGAAGCACTTAAAAGTGCTACATATACATTGAGGTCAATTCCACAAATAAATATACCCGCTAAAAAATTGGACAAATAAAATTAAATGCTGGTAGACAGTGTTTCAACATGCAGTTGCGTGACGATTGTGGGAAAGGAGGAGGGATATTTACAGGGTAGCTATTTTCATTCACAAAGCCACCATTCATATTTTTATTTTATTTCATGTGCGCCTTTGCCTTGACAACAATCCTCCTCTAGAACTTCAACAGAGAAAGACAAAAATGTTTTTCTTTGAAGCCACGTAGTATGTCAGTAAGCATCATCGCATTTGTGAAAGAAAGAGACTAGCAAAGCTCTGAGTGGATATTTATTTTCACATGATTCATTTATGAGTTAAAGTTTTTTTTATTTGTTAAAACTGTTTTGCTTGAAACAGAAAAGCCAAGCAGCTATACAGCAGATAGATTTCCAATAAAAGGTCTTTGCANGTATCGGCTGGACACCAGATAGAAGCCGGCAGGTTGGGCCTACGTTTGCGCCATGATACCTGCCAAGAATGTTTTCCAGTACCTCGAGCTATATCACCCCTGATGCCAACTACACCTCATCCAAAGCCTGCAGTAACTCGCCTACATGTGCTGACGCCTACCATCAGGAAGCTGCAGTTTCAACCAGCCCTGCCTGCTCCTGCCACATTCTCACCGACTCACTTGAACACCAAGCCAGTTAGCAAGTCTGCCCCACCTAAACCACAAAGACAAATACCCAGACGAAGCACTTAAAAGTGCTAGATATACATTGAGGTCAATTCCACAAATAAATATACCCGCTAAAAAATTAGACAAATAAAATTAAATGCTGGTAGACAGTGTTTCAACATGCAGTTGCGGTGGGGGTAAAGGCGGATTAAGCAAAAGGTCCAGGAGCAGCAGATAAGAGAACAGAGGATGGTTAGCTCTTTTATTTTGTGAAAGAAAGAGACTAGCAAAGCTCTGAGTGGATATTTATTTTCGCATGATTCATTTATGAGTTAAAGTTTTTTTTATTAGTTAAAACTGTTTTGCTTGAAACAGAAAAGCCAAGCAGCTATACAGCAGATAGATTTCCAATAAAAGGTCTTTGCANGTTAAAACTGTTTTGCTTGAAACAGAAAAGCCAAGCAGCTATACAGCAGATAGATTTCCAATAAAAGGTCTTTGCAGAGAAAAATGGTAACCATGCTGCAGGCCAACTATTTTCTTAACTTAATTAAGATTTCATAAGTAAATAATTTGCATAAATTAGTTTGTAAAAAATTAATCTTTGTTAGATGTTAAACAAATTTTTGGATTTAAAAGTGCCAACGCAGCATTGAATTGCATACCAATCTCAACTAGCACCTTCCACCTAGTGCTTCTTAACCACAGAATCAACCTTATTTATGGAGTTATACCTGCCAAGGAGCTGTTACTCACTGCCGGCTGTCCCCATCTCCAGGATTCCATTCCACTAGAGGAGCAACATTTAAAATAAAACAGTGTGAGAGGCTGGCCAGGTGTTGTTGTGTCTTGTCTTTTTATCGCTCGGCCTGCTTGCTTACATTGTCAGTCTCCCTCTTGCTACCTCCCACTCATTAAATTTAGCCAGCAGTGGTTATTTTATTACAAAACACACAAATTGACTTTTATCTTACTGAAAGTTGGTAGGTATGCTTTTTTCTTCTGCGACCAAAGATAGAATAATACACAGTGCCTTACACTTAACAAAAAAAGTTTTCTGATGGACGAGAATCAATTTTGTGTAAACCATATAAAATNAATACACAGTGCCTTACACTTAACAAAAAAAGTTTTCTGATGGACGAGAATCAATTTTGTGTAAACCATATAAAAAAACGGCGGCACTAGTGATGCCACACACATGCACGCACAGATGCCACACACATGTGCGCACAGATGCACACACACAGTTTCACATTGCGTGCACCACTTAGTTTTGTATCATCTATGACCAAGCTAGCTTGTTTTATTTGCATTTGAGTGGTATGTTAAACTTTGTTGCAGAGGGTTTTTCTTGCTGCAGTTACAAATTTATTTTGGTACGTAGAAGTTGAAAATGCTAAGTTCTTACAAAAGTTTGGCAGGACCAAATTTATACTTCGTTGTAAGGAGTATTTCGTTATATAGAATATTCATAAAGGGAAGGTTTACTTAAAATAACAAAAGTCTGCGATGAAAAAGCCTTTTTAATGAATTTATGTGATTATTATAGATTTTTGGCTTCTGAACACAAAAATGACTTGCAATTTTGCATATCACATCACATTGTCTGCAAAACATTTATTTATGAATACGTCATTTCTGTTATATTCATTAAAGTAATACATTTTTTCTGTCAACATTTACTGCAAAACATTCTCTTAAATAAATTTGGTCGGTATAGAGCTTTGCATTTAACTGAAATTCCCCCGCCCCTCCTTAGCAATCTCAGCCTCAAGCAGTGTCCCTACGAATTTTGTAAGGAATGCAGGTGTTTACTGCTCGAGTTTTCTGTGCCTTTCGAATATTTAACTATGGCATCAAGACACTGTAAAAAGAGTGCAGATATATTTTATTATATTTGTGGACAATACACTGTAAAAAACAACGAAGATGTATTGGGGATTTCATAGAAAAGACATATTGTGCTTATTGTACAAGAAAGATATTGCATCAAGATAAACAGTGGGCTCAGCACAAAGTTTGTTCAGATTGTGTTGAAATACTACGGAATTGGATTTCTGGTANCATCAAGATAAACAGTGGGCTCAGCACAAAGTTTGTTCAGATTGTGTTGAAATACTACGGAATTGGATTTCTGGTAAGAAGAAAGCTCTATCCTTTGGTGTTTCTATGATATGGAGAGAGCCAACTAATCACATTAATGACTGCTATTTTTGTTTAATTTATTTCAAAGAACATAATTCCAGAACCAAACAAAAAATTACGTACCCTGATGTTTAATCAAATACGAAACCGATACCACATGCGCCTCAACTACCAGTACCTAATCCACCTACAGATATTGACTATATATATTGTCACAAAAATCTTATAATGGTAATATTCCAAGTAGTGGTGATATATTTGACGCAGAATGTTCGAGTAATGCACCGCAACCTCTAAAGCAGCATCAACTAAATGATTTGGTGAGGGATCTTGGACTTNCGCAGAATGTTCGAGTAATGCACCGCAACCTCTAAAGCAGCATCAACTAAATGATTTGGTGAGGGATCTTGGACTTTCCAAAGATGCAGCTGAGCTGCTTCGATCTCGCCTGAAGGAAAACAATTTATTAGATCCGGACACTACATTTTTTTTGGTATCAAAGAAGAAAAGGTGAATTTACACTTTTTTTGCGAAAGAAGACCATATTATTTTTTTGCAAAGCTATTGAAGACTAAATGCAGATGTTTGCTATTGAATACAACACGGAAGAATAGAGGTTATTCATTGATTCTTTCAAAAGAAGTTTAAAAGCAGTTTTATTGCACAATGGCAATACATACTCATCACATTCAGTCTATCAAAAAGAAACATATGAAACTTTGAAAACTGTTTTGGAACTGATTGGATATGCAAGAGACAGCTGGTTAATATGTGGAGATCTTGAAATTGTATGCGTGATACTTGGTCAGCAACAAGGTTACACCAAATTTCAATGTTTTCTATGTGAATGGGATAGCAGAGCTAGAAATTTACATTGGCAAAAAAACGACTGGCCAGCCTCACAAAGTTTAGAAATTGGAAATAAAAATGTCATCAAATCCAGTTAAATAGATCCAATTAAAATTTTACTTCCACCTCNCAAAGTTTAGAAATTGGAAATAAAAATGTCATCAAATCCAGTTAAATAGATCCAATTAAAATTTTACTTCCACCTCTACATATTAAATTAGGACTGATGAAACAATATGTAAAAGCACTGCCTAAAGATGGANAAATTTTACTTCCACCTCTACATATTAAATTAGGACTGATGAAACAATATGTAAAAGCACTGCCTAAAGATGGAGAAACTTTCAAATATCTTTGCACCAAATGCCGTCATCTTTCCGACGCTAACCTGAAGGAAGGCATTTTTACAGGACATGACATTAGAAAGTTAACAAAAGATAAACATTTTGAGCGTGTAATGACTGATTTAGAACTCTCGGCATGGACTTCGTTCATAGAAGAGATTTCCAAATTTTTAGGCAATGTAAAGGATCTAAACTACAAAGCAATTGTCAGGGAAATGCTTACTAGTTACAAAAATCTTGGCTGAAATATGAGTTTATAGGTATATTTTTTTGAATTCTCATTTTGAGTATTTCCCAAACAATCTTGGAGACTACAGTGAAGAACAGGGTCAACGCTTCCACCAAGACCTTAAAGATGTAGAAAGAAGACACCAGGGTGGTTGGGACGTCAGCATGATGGCTGACTACTGTTGGACGATACACAGAGACAGACTTATAAGCGGAAAGTGATAAAACAAAGTTTTAAGTCAAAAAAAGCTAAATATGTATTAAAAACTTTTTTCGAAAATTATGGTTTTGCTTATATTATTGTTTGATTTTATATATTTAATTATGTAATTATGACAAAAACACACTGATATCATCTATATTCTTTATATTTCACAATAAATATGTCAAGAAAAATAAACTTCCTGTTTTTTCTTACAAAAGTATGTAGTCCCCATACAGGTATATGCGATGTGCTGAAATGTTTTAAGACACTAGTTTTTAATATACCTAAGTGTATAATTAAAAATATAAACGTATTATTAAAAAAACTTTTAACAATTTAAATTTTGCAGACCTGTGTAATCTAACTTTATTCAATCTGTAATTTACAAACACTTTAAATAATTCAAATAAACAATATTTTAACATGCAAATCAACCCAAATTATTGTGACATTGGTAAAATATGCAAAAAAAATAGCTCAATTTTGGGATTCTAAAAAACTGCTATTATGCAGATGGCATGCACACTCTACCTTATACTGGTAGGCAGTAAGAAGGGCAAAGGAGATTCGTACTACATATAATTGTAATGTGATGTGTAGTTTATACTACCAACTAAAAACACATCCTGTATACTAACAACTATGTCATAGCATTTTCTAAAGGACCAAAAATGTCTACTTCATGCAAGTGAACAGAGCACTTTCCTTGTTCCCATACGAACGGAGCAGATCAACAAGCAAGGTGCATGCCCAGTGGAGTGGACTGCTACTCACTCAGAGAAGAGGAGGCGCGAGCGTACGATGAAACGCATGCAGTACTGGATGGACTTCATGGTGCGCAGCAATAAGTTGTCCTTGGGGTCGGCAGAGTGAGAGAGCACCGGTGCATTGTCAACGTGGCACTTCAACACCACCATCAGCTTGCNCAATAAGTTGTCCTTGGGGTCGGCAGAGTGAGAGAGCACCGGTGCATTGTCAACGTGGCACTTCAACACCACCATCAGCTTGCTGCAATCACATGCACACAGTTGGCCGTACGTCTGGAATTTACTTCACACGCAGCATGCTTCAGAGATTGACATGTTGCCACATTCACATTCCCTTCGAAACGTACAAATCAATTAAAATTTTTTTTTTAAGATATAATGAAAATTCTTACAAAACATTGTATTTGTTTTAATTACTGTCACAGTTTGGTGTCTTCCTTTTCCATTTTCTTTCCTGTAAACTCTTATCAACCAATTAACATCATTTTTATTTTTAAAAAGGCAGTACTTGCAAAAGTAGGATTTTGAGACATGTCAGAAGTATTGATTTTTCTGAAAAATTGTTACTGAAGATATTTGAAGAAACCAGGATATCAAATAAGGATTTTGCAGTCTATTTGTTAGTTTACTGTTTGGTATTAAAATCATACCTAAAAAAATTATTGATGCCAATATAAATTTTATTTATAGCAACACCTAAAAATAACTTTACTTTTATTCAACTTTAAAAATTGGAGAAAAAAATCAGTTATTACATGTTTGAATCGTTAGGGGTGGAACTATTAATGAGATACAATGAAATAAACACCCCTTTTTTACAATTTTCAAGGTACTATGACAAAGTGTTTCAAAATATAGGAAAGTGTAAAAAGAGGGAATTTATGCTGTATAAACAGTAAATGGAACCAACAAAGTTAAGTATCAAATGCAGGTAAATGTAGAATCAGGGGGTGTACAAAAGGGGTTCTACTGTATATGTACATGTTTACTGTTTGTGTTACATGTTTAAACAACTAGGAGTGGAATTATGAAGGTGGTTATATGTGTTCATTGTTTGTTGTTTGTTTGTTTTCTATGCATGAACAATTAGAAGCTGAACTGTGAAGTTACATTTTTTAAGTTTGGTATGAGTTTCATTCAAGTTCAATGAACTGCCACACAATTTGGGTTCAGTATTGGTTCAAGGAAAATACGTACTATTCCAGGTTAAGTTCTAGTTTGATTTAGTGTCAAAAATTTGTTCATCCCACCTCTACTCATTTTATATTTCATTTTATGATGCATTTTTTTAAGTTCAGTAGATTTATTTGAATTTCATGGCTATGCTTTGGTGCATATATAGTTTTTTTCAAAATAACAAACAATAAAAGAAATATCTTGTTATGAACATCAAAATCTACTATCGGCATATCTATAGTAAGCTACTATTGCATTATTGATGGTTTGATGTAAGTACTCTTTAATTTTGGGTCATACATGCCTAACCTTCACTGAAAGAAAGCAAACAGGTAAACATGTTATTCTGCCTCTGTCTAGACATATTCTCAAGCAACTCTATTTCCATTCCTGAAGATTATTCCATCATCAGTTATTCACATCTATAAAACATCCGAAATCTTGAAAAAAAATGTTTCCGTTAAATTAGTTTCATAGACTTATCTTCCACAAATGAGCTTACCTATATGCCAAGGTAGCACTGAAACTCTCTTTAATATACAGATCCAGGACAGGTTGAAAATGCTGGTACTTTCTATCGGAGACCAAACCAATGATATAGAGCTGCAAACAGAAAAATGAGTGCTGTTTATACCTTAAAATGAAAACACTTACTAGAACATACATTATACATGATCCTATGCTGCTTAAGATGCACTGTATTTAACACAAAATAAAACATTTTATTTCACCTACTACTTCCAAAAAATTGGGCAGCAATCTTATTTTTGGCATACACAAATTAAGGTCAATATTTCTTAACTAGGCATAGGTATTTTGGTTTCATTACAGTTCCATCCACTTAAAATATTCTCCAAAAAATATTGAAGTACAAACAACATTCATGAGCAACCAAAAACAATAAGACTACCTTTGGATTAAGTTGCAGTGGAATATCTTTTCAAAACTGCATGGATCTTCCATTTTAATGGCTTATTCCTTCTAAAAATATCCCCCTGTAAAGTCCCTGTCAAATTTTCCCCTTCAAATATATGACAATATAAATTGAAGATGAAATACAGCCATCCAATTTTCCCTTCCAACAAATGTCATCAAATAATCTTGGATGTGTTTGGAAATGTGTCACACTGTAAAATATTTTTACTAGGAGGATCTAATATAACTTTTTATTTTAAAATTATTTTCGAAGTGAGATAGGTGCTACTGCTGTTGTGTTTCCATGCAGTCCATTACAGGAAGAAATGTAATAAATGTTGTGATTTGTTTTCACTTCTTTACTAAATTCAGATTTCGTTAATCAGAGATGTTTCCTTCACAATGAAATTTAATGTCTCTTGTGTTTTTAATACACATTGTGTGCAATATTCACTTATAATAGCATTAATGCTCAAACAGCTTCCATATAAATTAATTATATTCATAACATTATTTTGTTTCCAGCAACTCTTCCATATTTTAAAACTTTGTGACATCGGAAACTAACATCTTTGTCTTGCATGATTCTGATTGGGTCAGCCCGTCAAAAATCAAAAACATTTTAGAACCAGTCTAATATTCCAATGTTTGATGGAAACTGGAGCCATCCACCTTTTGCAGACAACTATGGCGGCATTTATAACGAGTAACGTGCCAAATGTCCAACTTTATTCACAAAACATTGAGGTCAACCCAAATCAGATTTTTGCTTGGTTAAAAGCACAGTTAATCAACTTTTTGCCTTTGAAATTTATGGAGAGGCATTAAAAAATGTATTAATGTAACACAAAATTATTCCAAATAAAATGTTTTCTTTTGAACAGAAAAGTTTATGAAAACATGTTACGTAAAGATGGAAAATACATAGCTCTGTAAAGCCATACACATATATAGAGTATTAATATAATAACTGCAAAGAATTTAGTCACGTTAAACATTTATTCAAATAACAAGATAAAATAATTTTGTTAAATTAAAAGTCCAAACAATTTATGGAGAACTAAATTTTTCCTGTAGATCGTCACATTATAGGGGATTGACATTTTCCATTAGGGTAAATACTGTGTATCCTTAGTTTCGTAATTTTGTACAGTAATGTGTAATGTGNTAAAAAAATTATTGATGCCAATATAAATTTTATTTATAGCAACACCTAAAAATAACTTTACTTTTATTCAACTTTGAAAATTGGAGAAAAAAATCAGTTATTACATGTTTGAATAGTTAGGGGTGGAACTATTAATGAGATACAATGAAATAAACACCCCTTTTTTACAATTTTCAAGGTACCATGACAAAGTGTTGCAAAATATAGGAAAGTGTAAAAAGAGGGGAATTTATGCTGTATAAACAGTAAATGGAACCAAATAAGTTAAGTATCAAATGCAGGTAAATGTAGAATCAGGGGGTGTACAAAAGGGGTTCTACTGTATATGTACATGTTTACTGTTTGTGTTACATGTTTAAACAACTAGGAGTGGAATTATGAAGGTGGTTATATGTGTTCATTGTTTGTTGTTTGTTTGTTTTCTATGCATGAACAATTAGAAGCTGAACTGTGAAGTTACATTTTTTAAGTTTGGTATGAGTTTCATTCAAGTTCGATGAACTGTCACACAATTTGGTTCAATTTCAGTTAATTCACAGTTTTGGTTCAGTATTGGTTCAAGGAAAATACGTACTATTCCAGGTTAAGTTCTAGTTTGATTTAGTGTCAAAAATTTGTTNGGTTCAGTATTGGTTCAAGGAAAATACGTACTATTCCAGGTTAAGTTCTAGTTTGATTTAGTGTCAAAAATTTGTTCATCCCACCTCTACTCATTTTATATTTCATTTTATGATGCATTTTTTTAAGTTCAGTAGATTTATTTGAATTTCATGGCTATGCTTTGGTGCATATATAGTTTTTTTCAAAATAACAAACAATAAAAGAAATATCTTGTTATGAACATCAAAATCTACTATCTGCATATCTATAGTAAGCTACTATTGCATTATTGATGGTTTGATGTAAGTACTCTTTAATTTTGGGTCATACATGCCTAACCTTCACTGAAAGAAAGCAAACAGGTAAACATGTTATTCTGCCTCTGTCTAGACATATTCTCAAGCAACTCTATTTCCATTCCTGAAGATTATTCCATGATCAGTTATTCACATCTATAAAACATCCGAAATCTTGAAAAAAAATGTTTCCGTTAAATTAGTTTCATAGACTTATCTTCCACAAATGAGCTTACCTATATGCCAAGGTAGCACTGAAACTCTCTTTAATATACAGATCCAGGACAGGTTGAAAATGCTGGTACTTTCTATCGGAGACCAAACCAATGATATAGNACTCTCTTTAATATACAGATCCAGGACAGGTTGAAAATGCTGGTACTTTCTATCGGAGACCAAACCAATGATATATAGCTGCAAACAGAAAAATGAGTGCTGTTTATACCTTAAAGTGAAAACACTTACTAGAACATACATTATACATGATCCTATGCTGCTTAAGATGCACTGTATTTAACACAAAATAAAACATTTTATTTCACCTACTACTTCCAAAAAATTGGGCAGCAATCTTATTTTTGGCATACACAAATTAAGGTCAATATTTCTTAACTAGGCATAGGTATTTTGGTTTCATTACAGTTCCATCCACTTGAAATATTCTCCAAAAAATATTCAAGTACAAACAACATTCATGAGCAACCAAAAACAATAAGACTACCTTTGGATTAAGTTGCAGTGGAATATCTTTTCAAAACTGCATGGATCTTCAATTTTAATGGCTTATTCCTTCTAAAAAATATCCCCCTGTAAAGTCTATGTCAAATTTTCCCCTTCAAATATATGACAATATAAATTGAAGATGAAATACAGCCATCCAATTTTCTCTTCCAACAAATGTCATCAAATAATCTTGGATGTGTTTGTTTGGAAATGTGTCACACTGTAAAATTTTTTTACTAGGAGGATCTAATATAACTTTTTATTTTAAAATTATTTTCTAAGTGAGATAGGTGCTACTGCTGTTGTGTTTCCATGCAGTCCATTACAGGAAGAAATGTAATAAACGTTGTGATTTGTTTTCACTTCTTTACTAAATTCAGATTTCATTAATCAGAGATGTTTCCTTCACAATGAAATTTAATGTCTCTTGTGTTTTTAATACACATTGTGTGCAATATTCACTTATAATAGCATTAATACTCAAACAGCTTCCATATAAATTAATTATATTCATAACATTATTTTGTTTCCAGCAACTCTTCCATATTTTAAAACTTTGTGACATCGGAAACTAACATCTTCGTCTTGCATGATTCTGATTGGGTCAGCCCGTCAAAAATCAAAAACATTTTAGAACCAGTCTAATATTCCAATGTTTGATGGAAACTGGAGCCATCCACCTTTTGCAGACAACTATGGCGGCATTTATAACGAGTAACGTGCCAAATGTCCAACTTTATTCACAAAACATTGAGGTCAACCCAAATCAGATTTTTGCTTGGTTAAAAGCACAGTTAATCAACTTTTTGCCTTTGAAATTTATGGAGAGGCATTAAAAAATGTATTAATGTAACACAAAATTATTCCAAATAAAATGTTTTCTTTTGAACAGAAAAGTTTATGAAAACATGTTACGTAAAGATGGAAAATACATAGCTCTGTAAAGCCATACACATACATACAGTATTAATATAATAACTGCAAAGAATTTAGTCACGTTAAACATTTATTCAAATAACAAGATAAAATAATTTTGTTAAATTAAAAGTCCAAACAATTTATGGAGAACTAAATTTTTCCTGTAGATGGTCACATTATAGGGGATTGACATTTTCCATTAGGGTAAATACTGTGTATCCTTAGTTTCGTAATTTTGTACAGTAATGTGTAATGTGTAGGCAATACAAATAACCAGAGACGTTGGCATTTCTGAAATAGCAGGAAACCTAAACAAACTAAGCTTATCATTTAACAGTAGTTTTAATTACAGATACTTGGAAATCAGACATTATCAAATACAACCGCTCATAACATGGCTACAAGAACTAAACAGCATCTGTTCCTGGTCAGCATGCATATACTAAACATACAAGCAAGCTCCTATTACTAAAGTGGGAATGCTTGTAAGCTTATAGTAATATCTTGTTTAACATAACTATTACAATGTAAATTGACATCGACGTGTCGCGGGCGACGTCGTTAACCCAATCTAGCCTCGCCAGAGCACCCACACACCCACCCAAGAAGAGCATTACACTGTACACACCACATGCACCCTCTTTTCCAATGTGATATCAGGGATTGCTCACCAGCCGTTTGCTCTCGCCTACCGGTCGACAGCCTGATTCACTCCTTGGTGCGATTACCCCTCCGGCCACAGAGGAGAATGCAGCCCAGTCTTCAGTCACCTTCAGCCATCTCCACTACTAGCTCTTTGATTCTCTCTCGTTGCCATCCCGCACTCCCCGCATTGACCAGGTGTTTCAAGTATAAAGAGGACCTGCAGTCCTCAGTTCAAGGCTGACTCATGCAGCTGTTGCTGACAGTCACTTTGCCCAGCAATGAACCCAAGCCTCTAACTTCACCTACTATTAGCTGACTCCACTCAGCTCCGTTGCAGGACATCACTCTGCCCGACTACGTGCTGAAGCTATTTATGTACCTGCCTAGCGCAGCTCCAGTCGCAGGACGTTATTATGCCCGACCGCTTACCAAAGCCTTTCAACGCCTCATGGCTGCATGGTTCTAGTAACATTTCTGCTGCCTACAAGTCAGAGTACTGACCACCTGAGGTTACCCTCGTCTCCCATGCTACCGCATATTCTCAGATTAAGGGAAACCTCTGTTGGCAAACTAGGATCAGCCCTTCAGGCCCTAATCTAGGTACAGGCTTGATATGAGTGTTTAATGGTTGCGGCAATAAACAGACACATTCCGAATTGGCTGCGTTTATCACTATGGCGCATGATATGTAACTGGCAATATTTTTTTCGACTTCAACTCATCACGTGCAACGTCACAGCAACCCAACAGAGGATTGAACCCTGAGTCTGCTTACCTCCAGAGCCAACATGCATGCTCCCAACCACATGCACATCAGTCAAATGCCCCCCTGCCTAGCCAGCCGAACAAAGTCAGCTTGCCCCTAAGCAAGTGCCGGATACCACCCGCACACAGGGAAACTACCCCGTTTCACTCCTTTGCCAAGAGAGTGCAGCAAGGGCTGTACTACCCACGAAAGGAGGAGTCACCCCACCAAAGATGCCCGAACCGTAGGACGTCAAAGAAGAGCGCCGCCAAACTGCACATAAGGCTAGGCAAGCCCCCAGAACGCGATTTGTCATTGCTCTGCCTTGATTGCTCAGTAGCTAGCTCTACCACAGTCGTGCTATAGCTCTCTGCTCCCTTCATCTCTATGAAAACTAGCTACTGCTAGAAGAGATCTTCAACCCCCGCAAGTGGGAATCGTGCTGGACAATGCAGCTGGTTGGCAGGTTTCCTCTGGGATATCTCCCGTTTCCCCTGCCCTTTCATTCCGGTGCTGCTCCATACTCACATCACTTCACCCTCATCCACCCTCAAGACCTTAATGTTAAGAGCTGCTCACTTCAACCCCCGCTTACACACACTCCACTTGGGAGCGTTTACTCCAGTCTGTTAAGGTCAATACTAGGCAACAATAGAGTTAGAGCCTTCCTCACTGCTTCCTTATTTCATTGATCTAGTTCTTTCCAAACAGGACACCTTCATCTGTTCGTAACGTAACTTCTGCTGGTTGCTTGAGAACCGCGAGAGCCTAGGAGTTTGTACGGGTCATTTTGTTTATTCTCATTAGAATAAATATGTTATAGAGTCTAACCACTGTGTTCTAATTCTAGGGTGAATTGTTACCTCTCTGCTACCTGGTAAACACCACCCCTCAAGGGAGAAGCAGATGACCGCGCCTTTTAAAACTGATTTCCGATATTAGTGTAGGACTGCGGGTTCCCTTGACCGGGCAGCACGTACATCAACAAACACCAAAAGATTGCCGGTAAACCATACTATGGGCCAAGTGCGCAAAGGCACCTGGTGCACACGTATGGTAGAACCACCTACTAGGTACACTCCAAAAGGAAGCACTTAGGCCACCTGAGTCAACTAACCCACTCCACCCACCATGTAAAATTCACCAGTTGGAGTGCCAGGCCTGACAAGACGTAACCCGGTCACATCTAAGCGGCTCCAGACAAGCAGCAGAGTCACCCTAAAGTCAGCTAACCCACTCCATCCACCGCGTGCAATTCACCGATGGGAGTGACAGGGCTGACACTGCATGACTCCTTTGCCTCTGGGTACTTTTAGCTAGGAAATTCTGTTGCCTGCCCCTATCTTGTACCATTGGATCGTAGAACTTAACCCATTTCCTTCACCCGACGAGGCGGGACAAAGTGGGCAGACAAGAAGGCAACTATAGCTCCAACAGCCAATCAGTTGTCAAGCAATCCATCCCAGTCAGCCTTCAGCTACTCCTCCCCTCGGGATCAGGCACAAACTGCCCACTGTCTGCAGGGGCTTCACTCCACAGTCACTCCCAAACAGCTATTTGAGCCACTCGAAGACTAGTGGGACATCGCATCCACTCATAGTCCGCCTACACCTTGGAATGCCAGTGGGCTTGGGCATTGCACATGCCGTCTGCCGACCATCCACGCCCGCTGCCACCACCCAGAACCAGGGCAACTCCGGGACCAGCCAGAGCCAGCTTGCCCACCAGCCGAACACCAGCCACCCCCAGACGGGGC
>NQII01000687.1:37605-50928 GCA_002778355.1 Clitarchus hookeri
GCAAGCCAGCACCGGCGCACGTTCTAGATGCTCAGAAGGCTCTGGCCAACGCAGACAGTTACATAGCATGCCAATAACCCACCCAGCCGACTTTGTATACAGATTGCTCAAAGGTAAGGGTGAGCGAGCTTAGACATACAATTAGTAAGGGCAACATCAAGTGTTCTCTGACCGAGCACAATAGAACCCCTTAGGTCATGTGATGTGTTCATGTACCCCAACCATCACACATCAACTAACAGCTGTTATTCTTCATACCCTGCCTCCTCCTGTTTCCCACTTCATTTTAGTGGTCTGCTAACACTCTTCCAGGAGCAGGCATGAGCTGCCGCCACTACAGATTCCTTGCATGTTACTTGGATCCTATGGCGACATCCGGCCTTGCTGAGTAACTCAGGAGCAGCCATTCACCCTGCTATTGTCCCTTTCTGTAAAGTGCTTGGGTCTACCAGCATCATCCCGCCCAGCCAACATACCTACAGGAGGCCAATAGTAGGCACCTACCAACCTCCCTGGTACCTTCTTCCCATCAGGCCATGCCCACCCCTACAGAACTCCCACTTTCACCCTCTCTAAGCTATTTCCCGACTATATAACTAACTACAGGGATGGGCGGGATAAAGTAGCCAAGCAGGCACTAGCCCTGGGAGCCTGGTGGAAACCGAGCTGAGGGCCAACAGGGTATACACCTGGAACAGAGAGGCTACAACATGAAAGAGGGGGACAACTTCCAGCTTGTCCAATATGGGTTGAGACACCTACTTTACACTACTGTGGCACATTCCTTGTGCCATATCTCCGCTGCCTCTACGCTTACGCCGTAGTAACCGACTGGCTCTCAGCCGTAGGGAAGGTGGTGAGACCCCTGGAACTCCTACCAAGCTACGCTTCAGCTAAAATTCAGATAAGGCCAACCCCAAGCAGTGCCCAGCGGGCCATTATTGAGTTGCCTAAGGCACCAAACCTCACAATCAACAAAAACCCCATAAGGACGACATTGCCTGCTTCCCAGCCATCTGGGGGAAAGGCATCCAACACCATTGACTATTGCACCACCAGATATGTGAGGTGTGAACATACTTTGGGCAACATCTTGATCCCTTTGAACCTCCACCACAGCTGTGCCCCCTCCCCTACCAGGTATAACCATACGAAACCACATGTCAGTGAGTTTGCATGGAGAGGTGACCATTGCAGAGACCCATGCGTTCCTGCACAATTTGCACGTGCACTGTATTGGAGGAGTGACGAAGGTGGGAGTGCGGTGTCCAGAAGTGCGTAGCCAGTCTGCGCACAGCGGAATGGCACTCCCCTTCTCTCTTCTCGCTTACTCTCTCTCACCACTTGCCCTGTACCCCCCTCACTGACCATTGGTTGGCCAAGCTTCATCNTCTCTCTTCTCGCTTACTCTCTCTCACCACTTGCCCTGTACCCCCCTCACTGACCATTGGTTGGCCAAGCTTCATCTCTGGCTTGGCTGTTACTGGCCGGTCTCCCAACCATCTTGTAACATACCTTCCAATCAGTCGCCTTACTGCTAGTTCGCTTCTGTGACAAACGACCGCATAAATTGCCATGCGTTTGTTTTACTCGCACCAACTTACGCCTTGACAACAAGGGTACCCTCGACCCCAGCAACACTGTGTGCATCACAATTGCTATGCATTTGGCTGCCTTAGGCCACCATTTTGGGTACAAGCTGGTGTGTGTCTTTTGTGTTTGGAACATAATAAACAAGCACAGGGATATGAGCTCAGCTCTTCTCTTTCTCAGCACACTTCGTTTCTGCATCTACATCCTGCTAACCCTACTTCAACAACTGTCCACTTCACTACTTCGAAGGAAGGCGTGGGTGTTCAACACACTCCCCTATGCCGTACGGGCTTGGATTAGTCCTGCACTCTGCTCCAAAGGTGACAACGTACACATCAATCCCACTTCGTCAGTGGCCACCGAGGACAGCGTGTCAAGGACCTCAATCTTTGTTACTGATAAATTCACAAGAATGAGTGACTACGCCCAATCTTTGGGGGTGAACCACAGTGGAGAGATTGGGGTGGTAAAACCTAGGCAACAAGCTCATGAACCTTCTTTGGGACTATGGTGCGTAGCTAGATCCTGCTACACTGGAGCACCCTGAAAGGAGCTGCAGGCCCATCAGGGCACTGGCGTTGGGAGGTCAGCTCTTCAGAAAACCTGCCCAGGCGTACCCACCAAACTACCCCATATTGCTGAATCACTGCTGCATATTCCATTCTTCATAGACCACCCACTATCTTCCCCATTCTCTTAACTGACCTTACATATACCACAACTCAGGGAGCTGGAAGGCCGCCCAGAAAGCTCATCACGAAACCGGATGTCGGGAGGGAGCGACGGGGAACGCCTTTGTTTACACTGATCTGAGGGCCAAAACTGCCAGAGAGAGGGACACAAGGATAGGTTGGTCGCCTGATAGAAGCCATCAAGTTGAACTGGAGTTCACTCCTTGGTGCATGCCAAGATGCTTTGCTGTATCCAGAGCTATCTTGCCCCTGCCACTGACTCCACCCCAGCCAAAGCCAACTGAGACTATTCTACACGTCCAGACTACAGCCATCAGGAAGATCCAATTCCATCAAGCCCAGCCTGCTCCCACCTCGTTTGCACCTGCAAGGTCCACTACCCATCCTGTCAATAAACCAGCTCTACCCAAGGCTCCCCGCCAGATTGTGTCTGTTACGGTCAAACCTGGATAAAATAAACTTATTTTACTTCTAAGTAAATTATATAACTGACTCTGTACTGTTGTAAATTGGTGACATATTTTGCAAATCAAAGAAAATTACATCAAAATAGCCTCTCCACTTGAGAGCNCTGTACTGTTGTAAATTGGTGACATATTTTGCAAATCAAAGAAAATTACATCAAAATAGCCTCTCCACTTGAGAGCGTTGCTCTTATTCTTTATTAAAATTAAGCAACAAGCTAGGAAGGAGAGTAATGTTAAAAACTAAATTTTATCAAATCACAAAATTAAAAAGGACTTTTACAACCTGACCTATGTGCCTGCAGACAATAAGCTTACAATTATAACTACAATAATCATATTACATCTTGTAGCATTGCAGTAAGAAAAATCAATTATGCACGTATATGAAATGCATAGCAATAAACACAGTCTGCAAAATAAGTAAGTGGCCTAAGTAGAAAAGTTAACTGCTAATGAATGAGCTTACATTTTCTAAGATTGGTATCAAGGTCATAGGTAACCTGTCCTGAAAGTGCAGGAGAAAGGAGAGGTGCTAGAAATTAAAGGCTTGACATGGCATACGAGATACTCACAAGGCACTCGAACACCATGTTGTCGTAGAGGTCAGAGTCCGAGTTCTGCATGAGAATGCTGAAGAGGGCGTCGAGCACATCCTGCAGGAACTTGACGACTTCCTCTCCATCTACCTTCATGAGCGCAACCAGGCTGTCCTTGAGGCCAGCGGGGTTGCTCACCCAGTTCAGCAGCCCCAGCAGATCCACTGTGACATTACACCACACATCAATTGCTATGACACCATCCACCCCAGGAGCAATAGTTGTGTGAGTGAAGCATAGGGTTACCCCACAATATTTTCTTCTCAAACTAGGAAATACTGTAAAAACTGTGGCATAGCTTGCTTTCACTTCCAATTGCTTTCTTTTATCAATTAACATCATAACGGTAGGCCTAATTGTGTATGTATTAATATTGAGTATAAGAGTGTTCACATACAATTACAAAATAGGTACACATTTTAAATGTTACTTACTTAACTTTTATTTAAAATTCTAAAAATACAGCAGTTTTATTTATTTAGTTGAAGGAAAAAAAGTATTATAATATCTCTGTAGCTAAAGTAGTCAAATTGGCAACACTGAGACAAGCATATGGTTCACTGTTCCATTTTTGACATCATGTATTTATTTATTTATTTCTCGTGTAATAAAATTTCAAACCTGGACAATTTATAAACTGGCAGGAACACCGGGATCAGAACGTTAAACCGGGACAATGGCGGTCAAACCAGGACATAGAGATGCATATAATCAACACACCACTTTAAATTGGTATTGCCTCATTGTGAACCTTACAATTTTGGTGAGCATACTGTTGTACTGGTGAAAAATCTGTAGCAAAGTTGAATGCGAACCTATTTACTAGGTAGGACATTGGATTATCTACCGCTCAGGCCATTAGGCCACAAGCCCAAATACTGAATCTCTATGTGAAGAAATTTCCAGAAGATAGAAAGGACCTAGGACAAAACCCACTAGTGCCATTGAAATTCAATTAGTACCATGGGCTAAAAGAGAGGCCCGACGTTAAGTTTCCTCTGGAGACTGATAAATTTAAGTTAGACTCTTGGTGGCAATAGTTGAAAATCTGCATACTGGAGGAGAACTGGAGGGCTCCCCAATCAGAGAATGTTCAACGCAGGAAGTTAAGTTCGGTTGAGAGATTTGGGCGGCTCTTAACAACGAGGTCTTGAAAGCCAATGAGGGTGAAATGAGGTGAGAATGGAACAGCAATGGAATGCAAGGGCACGGGAAACGGGAGATCCCCGAGAAAACCTGCCGACCAGCAGCATTATCCAGCGCGATTCCCACTTGCGAAAATCCGAGAGTGACCCAACCGGGGATTGAACGTTGTTCGCATTGGTGGGAGGCGAGCAGTCTAACCGCTCAGCCACCGCAGCCCCTTCAACACAGGGGGTGGTGAACAGCTTTAGTATTGGCCTGGACAGTCAGTAGCAGTTTAGATAGTGCCTCAGCCAGACTACAGGTGCCTCCGAGGGTTAAGATCTCAGAAGTTGTGAAAAGGAAACAGATGGCATGGCACAGTACCATGTTGGGACTCGGAACTGGTCAAATGCAACAGTAGCTGAATGCTCTTTCATACTGATTAAGCATAGCTCAATCCTTGTCCTAGTGGAGACCCACCAGTGCAGTGCTATTATACACCAAAAGGAGGTTGGGTGCAGCTACCTGGTGGGTTACCTACGGCAGCCTAGGTAACAGCTTTTCTGAGTGCCATACTATTTTACCAAGTGGTGACAGTCGTCACAACACCCGGAATTGTGGTGGCATTGGTTGAAACACATGTTGGGAGAGATCTTAAAGGTAAACCCCCTCCCAATAATGGGTTGAAGTAGCGAGTGACAACACAACAACTTGACGCCACTTCGTGCTCCTTTAGTGGACTCGTCGGGTCTCCGGGTCTCTCCCCTAGGAGTTGAGAAGCAGTGTACTCCATTAACGGAGTTTTGGTTCAGACGGAAAGACCCCCACTACTGCAGTTTCTGCAGGCGAGCGGGAATTTCAATGACCTTTCAGGTGACTCTGGGTGGTGCAGGTCTGTAAGTTGGGTGTGTTGCAGCCCGAGTCGGTGCTTGACCAGTGGTCTCCATCCTGACACCACGGGAACTGTTGGCAGAAGGCTGGGAGTTCAGTTGAGAGGCAACAAATAGCCGAAGAATGCACTGGTTGGCGGAACTCTGGTGCTGGTCTCTTGGGTAGGGTCGGCGGCAAAGGTGACACAGCTCCGGGTACCAAGAAGCACCCAGTCCGGTACCCGGAATTGTTGCGGTGAATTGCTTGCTTTAGTGGTTCGAACCTACGGTGAGGGTGGAGCTCAGGCTGGGGCCCGTGACCAAGCGACTTCCTCTTTCTAGTTGGAATAGACCATAATGACACCGAATTCCTGCTCAACAGAGCGTTTTGCCTGGACAAGTGTGATCTTAGCCACCTTCTTCCTCCCAGCACAGTGATCAAACATGGTGAAAGTGGTATGTACTTAAGGTATGAATGCAGATGGGTGTGTCTGAAACCTGTAGCCTCAGGCACGAATGGGTAATATTTAATGTACTTGGTCGTCCAAGGGAACTGTAATATGGTGTGGTATTCCCAGCAAGCCAGCAATGCCCCCTGGTGCCGATGCCATAGAGGTTCATCCCAGCATACTTTCCTGTCAACAAGCAGTAGGGGGGGCGACACAATTGCTCAAGTCTTACTGTCAGGTTGAGGGTTGGTAGATACACGCAGTCTCAGAGGTGAGTGCGTCATGGTCTTCTCGAGGGGCTAGTACACTGTCAGTCTGCAGTGAGAGGGGCGACAGGATCCCTCAAGTCTCACCGTTCAGGTTGAGGGTACCGACTTTCCTCGAGAAGAACACTAAGTCCTGTTGCAATTCTCCACTGACATTTGAGGGGTGGCCGACCGCTCGAGTAAGGCGCACAGCTGGAGTCTCGGAGCTTTCCCTCCTCGGACTTGGGAGGCCGGGAAAGACTCTCTAGGTCCTTGCCAAGGGAGTTTCCAGGAGAGCAGCGTGACCTCCTGGCAGCCAAGCACCCAACTCGGGCAAGAACAAGGAGTTTCCTTCCGAACCTGATATATGGAAGTTTGCATCACAGTGAAACAATGCTTTAGTCTAACGTAGTAAAGTGATAGGTAGGTAGCTGTGAAATAAGAAGGCTGACTTGAGAGTGTGTGTCTTTAATGGGGAAATACTGACCACAAATTCCCGACTTATGCCCAGGAAAGCCTGACGGGCAAGAACCAAGCGTAATATAAGGCACGCAATACAGTGTAACGGCGCAGGTGTGTGGCGAACTCTGGCCAATTTTACAAACTGAACTATGATCTGTAGCGATACTTGGCTTGAAAACAATGCTGTTCTGATGCTGGGGACTTACTCCCACTGAACTTGCTCGAGAATGCGGTTACTGATATAAGTGAACTGAACTAGTGTCACAGAGTTCAGACGCAACAAATTTTCAGCATTGAGGCATAGAGAGGATGTGTCAGACGTGTTAGTGACTGCGTGTATCGGCACAGAAGAGGGGCAGTGACAGAGGCACAAGCTACTACAAGCCAAGGATACCGCCTCAGTGGCATGTCAATCTGTTTGGACAGACAGCAGAGGTTAGGATAGCAACTTTGCCAGACCAACAGTGCATATGAGTGTGAGTGTCTCAAAATTATATGGGAAGGCACAAAAGGGCATGACTGCTCCAGATTACAACTGTATTTGATCAAATCCCACATCAGTTGGAAGAGAACTGTATTGTCTGTATTGAATGGGTGTATCTCAATCCTTGTCACAGCAGTGTAATAGTTTTGCCCTAAAGTGGGAACAGTTGCCGGCATTGCTTTGTCATTGTGCATCATGGACACTAGAGGTCCGGGAGTACTCGAAAAATCGAGCTTGAGCCGAATACCTGCTTGCAGCACAAGCTCGACTCAAAATATTTTTCAGGCTCGAAAAATTTGAGCTTCTATATCAATATTAGGTCATCAAGTCAGCAACCGATGAGACTGTGTTTTACTGTTAATGAAAGAAAACAACACATTGTTTATTAATAAAATGTAAGCATTTAAAATTTTGGCGTGTTCCTGTGAAAGGATTCCTTAGAACTGTAGATACCAGCGCTGATTAACAGCAAAATTAGCACTAAAACTGGACTGCAAATCCACCTAAGATGCAGCACCTGATGGGACAGTTTGTTAAATGTTTGCTAGAAAAGAAGACATTCATTCTCGAAACAAATTTTTAAAAGGTAGGTGTCTAATAGTTAAAATTATTCCTCAGAACTGCATATATGAACATAAATTCCCACAAAAATTTGCATTAAAACAGGGTTGTGAATTGGTTAAAGATGTAGATGTCAACGAGATAGTTTGTTAAAAAATAACATAATTCATGGGGGCACTTGTTTTTCACAAAGTACGAAATCACGAAATTTTCAGAAAATTTGGTTTAGTTATTAAAAATTGCAAAATAAACAAATATTTTGCAGAAACACGAAATAATTGTGTAAGATTCATATGTGAAGTAGTAAAAACGGAGTTGGTTCAAGCAGTTAGTTGCAAAAGTGTGGATTGAATCAGTTGCTAGTCAGAACGACATTCAATAGTATCGAACCAGATGCAAAAAGATTTACAATGGGGTTTTCTTAAGTTATCAGAAAATGTGTTGCTTTAAACTTGATGTTTAAGATTTAGATACAGCAATATAAGTACCAAGGCAGAATTTTATATTTGTCAAAATGTAAATGTTGCAGTGTGCAAATATTACAATAAAAATATAATGAGCACAAACATCAATAGGAAATGTGCAGAAAACATAAATATACAATGATGAATAGGTTATTTAAACTCAACTGGCTTCTATGGCCGAAAACATAAATAAAAGTAAAGGTATTTTGTGGAATCTTTTTTTCATGCTGTTAAAACCTAAATATTACGTACACAAAGCAACGTAAAAAAATTTAACTAATTTTTATCAATTACAGAGTCTCTAAGTTTTTGCAATCAAATTGTTCGACTGATGCAAAATGTGGCACATTCCAAAAATTTTTTACTGTAATTTGTAGACCAGTAATTTTTATGGTTGCATTTTTAAAAGTAGATTCAGGCTGTCACAATTCACTGAGAGGGCACTCTTTCACCCACTCTTGATGTCACAGTCATCTCTGCTGTCCCAACTCACTCTGAGGATAGAGAGCGAGAGGGAAAGTGAATGACAGATGTGCACACAGTGCACACTCTCCTACCCTGTGTGAAAGCCATGTTTTCAAGTCTAACCTGGAATATCCAGACATATATTTTATATTTCTAGGGCAGTGCTAGAAATATTTTATTGACTTTACATAATCATTATGACTACGAAATGTGTAATACCAACACTATTCCATATGATAGGGAACATAAAGAATTGTAATGTGACTGATCAGGATTTGTTTTGGTTAGGTGTGCGCATATTATTAAAATACTCTGCTTTGGACATAAATATATAAAATCAAAATAAGTTGGAATTTCAGAAAACACTGTTAATTTATTCAAAGAATTGGAAACATGAATAATGTTGTATTTTTCATATTTTATCTTATATTTTGCATCAGAAAAATTATGCAGAAGGCTTACAGAGTGCATAAGTCTCAATTCGCTAGTGTGAGCTTCAATTTGATATTTTAGCTAAAAAAAATTAGTTGTACACGCACTTTAGCATTTCCAGTATTGTATTATATTTTAAAAATCACACAAATTATAAAAAAGAACCAAAAAAAATACTGAAATTATTTCATCAAAACTGAAGAAATCATGGAAACATTTTCATAGAAAACAGGCAAGTTTATTAATTCACAAACTAAAGAATTTTTAAAAGGTAGAAGTGTTCTGTTAAAATTATTCCTTAGAACTGCAGATGTAAACACAGATTACCTTCAAAACACTAATACATATTACCTATATTATAAAACTTCCTTTTTTGTCTGTAATAAAAGAGCTTGAGTTCAAAGCTCGGGAACTTTTCAGTAGGCTCCCTCGAGCTTGGCTCGAAACTAAAAATCCCAGGCTCGCACACCTCTACTGGACACACATATTTGTATCATGGTAGTACATTTTTAAGTACATAGTCCAAAAATTCGATTTTTGACTATGCTAGAGCACTTCAAATTAACAACTCAAATATATGTGGTATGTTAACAAAATCATTCCTTGGTNCTAGAGCACTTCAAATTAACAACTCAAATATATGTGGTATGTTAACAAAATCATTCCTTGGTTGGGTAAAGTTTGTTATCGTTTAGTAGTAGAACAAATTGGAAACAAGTTAGGACCTAGTTTAGTTCAAAAACATGGATTTCAAAAAAAGTTGCAAAGCACTTCACACACCAGGCAGATAGGCACCTTAACTAGACAGACATAGTAGACTGATTTTCATTTTCTGATACCGTCAACACCAACTCAAGGATGGCCAGCACACAACTTTATTGTTTAGCTTTGAAGTGAAATTACTGGAGGAGCCGATCCCGCATCACATCATGATGAATATGACACCATCAACAGCAGCATCTTTGTAACTGTAAGCCTGGATCTGTCTATTTCCATCTGAAATTCCAGTGTTGTCCAAACTGCTTTTAAAGTTTAAAAGTGTTGCTGGTTAGAACTAATTTTATTATTTTTCATTGAAAGACTTTCTCATAACCCAGTGGCGGGGATTTTCTTTAAGACATCATTAGTTCTCTGCTAATTATTTTCCTTTGTTAATCACAAGGTGTAAAGTTGCCTCATATTAATTTTTTTTCATTGTCTTAAGAATTGGTATTAAGAATCATACAAATCATAAATAACTATGATAAAGAAACATAATGGTAACTACTACTGACAAAAAAACAAAATTAACATATGATTTTTTTTATTATCAGTGAGAACTATAAAAGCTACTCACAATCTAAAACCTTGATTGTATATGGAAAATAAGGTTGCAGATATATACACAAAAATTTTAAATACTTACTAAACTTCTCACAGTATTATCGGTAGCATAATAAAACATTCACAATACTGTAAGTGTAAATTCAATGAATTGTGTCCTTTCTATTGAATTGCTGTATCACACAAAGCAAACAATTTTTTTCATTTTGCTGTAGATAGTAATCATGTGTCGACTAAATGTATGTTTTATTTTATGTTTTGACAACAGTTTATGTCTACTGATACTCGTATCTTCATGTTACATTTCTTTCAGTGTTAGGTAGATTAGTGTAGCATGTGTATGTTTACATGCAATTTATGTTCTACTCATCTGTGATTCATCCTTTTTAAATAATTAACAGCATTTATCTTTATACAAATTATGTCATGCATACTTGCCACATGATTAATGTAAAAGTTAGCCAGGAATATCCTATGTTAACCAACTTTCTGATTTACAAAATCGAAAACTAAATTCTTCTTTTGTAATCTTAGAAAGTCTGAATCTTTATGAGAGTTTACTACTGTATACATATATGAGGTATAGTAAATACCCTCTACAATATTCAAGCTACATTAAAACTTGTTCACAGTGGGGAGTGGAGAGGTTTTGGTTGGCGATTAACAGCAAGGTCTTGAGAGTCATTAGGGTGAAGTAAGGTGAGAATGGAGCAGTGATGGAATGCACAAGCAGAAGTAATGGGTAAACCCTCAGAAAAACCCACCAGTCAACTGTAACGTCAGCCATGTTTCCCACATGCGAAAACCTGAGTCACCCCACCAGGAATCAAACCCAGTTCACCTTGGTGGGAGCCGAGCAGTCTAATACCCCACAGCAGACCCTGTACAATGAGTACAAATAAAACAAAGTATAAATAAATTTGAAAAATACTTAGGTATGAAACAACTGCAGCTCCATTTATCCAGTACCCTGCAGCCATGTGCGAGTGACAAAGTTAATGGCCTTGTGCTAGCTACGCAGATGTGCAGACATTTTCCGCTCTCCACTGCATATGATGATGGCAAATAAACAAGCAGTTTGAAACTAACCACGTGTAGGAACTATCAGCTCATATTCAGTCAACATTTGTACTCAGTATTTACTTCCAATCAATACCAGGAATAATGTTGGCACCATGACTGTGAAAATGGCTACAGGTGTTGTAAATTATCAACTAAAGAGATAACAAACATAACACAGTGGTTCACTTTTAGATCAGAACAACTGTGCTCAACTAAGAATTCTTTAATTTATGGCATGCAGTTAAACAATGCCCCTCTACTACCTCTCCCTTTCTCACTCATGCTCCTCCTCCCCCTCTCATAATCCCCTGGTACTCATTCCCCTCAGCCCCTCTCACCTTCACCCTCATGCCTTTCTCCTCCCTCTCTCACCCAAACCCCTCTCTTACATCTCTTTACTTCTCTCACACCACTGTCTTCCCCTCTTTCACACCCCTCTCTTTCCCCCTCTCCCACAGCCATCTCCCAAGCCACTGGCCTCCCTGTCCCCTTCATCCACCCACTTGTGCCACTCTCCCCCACTCATCCATCCCCTCTCACTCACACCCCTCTCCCTCCTCTCATTTGTGCACCTCTTCTCCCTATCAAACAACACTCACTTCCACCCCTCCTCTTCTTCTCTCACTCCCCCTCTCACTCAGACCCCTCTCCGACCCTCTCTTCCTTCCCCTCACATTTTTACCTATCTCCTCCCTTTCCCTCCTCCACACACTTGTGCCCCACTCCACCATCTCTCCCACACCCTCTCACTCATGCCCCTCTCTGCTCCTTGCATGTTGAAGCTATAGCTGTCCATTCTCTAAGGCGCATTGCACTGTAAGCTTGCTCAATCACTCAATCTAAAAACTCAGGGACCAAATAGATACATACAAGCAGTGCGTGCAAGTCTGCCGCTAGATCTTGTTCCTTATATAAAAGTTGAAGTTGGATAACAGTAGAAATTAAATTTAACACTATTGATAGGAAGTTTTGATTTACAAAACCTAGAAAAATATACAAGACATTAGTAATTTCAACATCCATGACCACACTCCCTGGTTTGGAAAGCTAACTTCAGGTTTGGCTAGGAGAGTCAGAAGAGGGGCAGATGCATCACAAACAAGCATAAAAGTGTAATAAAAAGAATTTTAAGAGGTGCAAAGCTACAAGACTTTCATGAGGCACAAAAATTGTTTTTCTTCCTTTCCCTCTCCAACATCTGAAAATGTGGAAAATGCTTCACAGCAGGCTGGCATTGGAGCCTCTAGATTTTACAAAATGGAAGGGTGCTTGGGACAAAAACTACACACTTCACTGACAGAAGTGGTAGAAGATAAGCCACTATTTCTCTGATGACACAATCTTGTGCATGTAAGATGCTGGCAGCATCAGAGAAAACACAGTTCATCTACCTATGTTTACAAGTAGTTAAATTATAAATAACTGCAGGATATTAAGGATGACCAACTTTGTGATAGCTGAGGTAAAGGTATACTAGTTGAGAAGGCAAGTTGATTGGCTAAGTTTAAAGCCTCCAGTCAGAATTCTAAAAAAAACTTTACAGAAACGGAAAAATGAGACTTCAGAATACGAACCATGCATGCTATTTTAACATTGTTCTAAAGATAAGGTGCTCTGGACTGTGCAAAATGAACTATGGATATGGAAAAACAATATAAACATGAATCATGCATAAATTTTTCACTTCACATACCACAATGTGTGTTAAGCCTGTCACTTAACCATCTCTGAACCAAGCCTAACCTGCAAAAAACTCCAGTACTTCATGCAAAAGTGCATACCTTGGAAATTACTATAATCTGTGGTAACTCGCACTAACATGCAAAACCTGATGATGGAATACCTTATTGTGGATACTGCAGTAGAACCCCTCTACATTGACCCTATTTAAAGCAACCGTCTTTCTATAATAACTTTCTTTTGTAGGAAACTTGAAAAATTTGAGGGAATTCTGCCAAAAAATAACTTTGCTGCACTTCTTTATGTTGCTGCACATTGTGTTTCTCAAGTCAGCTCATATATAAAAATAGATCC
>NQII01000687.1:50943-86164 GCA_002778355.1 Clitarchus hookeri
CCCGCCCTAGACGTCAGTCTTATTAACTCCCACCTCCCTGTTAAAAGCCAAACAAATCTCTTCACTCTTAACTCCCCTCAGTATACGTCCTGCCATTGTGCTCTCCCTCTCTTGCCTTCTCACTTTACTTCTATTTTTAAGGCTTGGATTCCTCTTGGGTTTTGGTTACTCTTTGTTGACAACTTATTACACGTAGTTTTTTCGACATGCCATCAGCAGTGTGGAAGACTTCAAAGTGACTCAGAAATACAACTGTGGACTGTGAAACCATGGCAAGTCTTCCTCCTATTGCTGCCTCCACCTCTCCGCCAATTCATCACACCTGAGGAGTGGCGGATACTTTCTCACTTCCTCACTTTCAGCATTCTCTACCCTGCCTCCCCACCCCATCAGCCACCCTTTTATTGGACTCATTCATTGGGGTTCATCAGGCATAACAGACAGACATGACCTTCAGTGTGTTTATTCCATCATAGTTTTGGTAACCTAGGTTTCAAAAAGTAGTGTTTGCGTGCAGAATAAACAATGAAGCTTTCTTTTTGTTTAAAGACATGATGCTAAAAAGTATGCAGCATCCAATGTTACAGCTTTTGTAATTGATTGGTGATAAGGAAGGTGCAGGCCACAGATATGCTTCTGTGGTATCACTTTATTCAGAAGACATCTGTTTATTAATACAGTGGAACTGCATTATAACAATAATCGACAATGGCAAAATTAATTACCCCTATAGCGAATTATCGTTATAACAAAATTTACAGTGCCCCGTACTTTTTTTATTGTATTTGCCCTTGTGGATCCTGTGTTTAAAGAAAGCCGTAAAAATCTACGTCTGACAGCGGCATTATGCAACGACCAGCAGACGCACGACGTTGCTTCCTCCTCCATTCTCCTTCGCAACCTCCAAGTTTTCGGGGCAGCGGGAGGGAGTAAGTTGCCTACCAATTAGCATGCTACTTCACTCATTGTCTTTCTCTCTCTTTCACACACACAAAGCCTGGAGATCACTTAACTTCCCTCCCTACATCCCTCTGGTGCCAAAAGCTTGACTCCTGTCTCACCCTCTGCTCTATACTCTTTCACTACCCGTCTCTCTTCTCGATACCTCTTCTTCTCCTGTGGTCCCCCCCCCCCCATGTTAAACATGTCTCTTGTCCCTCTGTCGACTTCCTTTCTTCTCCTGTTACCACTCCCTTTCTCATTCATGTTGCCAATAGATAAATTCCTCCAAGTCTTCTTTGTTTCCGTGCAAGACAGAGGATTGCCAGCCTCTCAGGTAGCGAAGAAGGGAAGAGCCGACACTTTTTTTTTGAGGGGTGACATTCCAGCACGGCAAAAAAAAGGCATGTCCTTGTGTAAAATAAAAGGAAGCCTGCTGCCTTCTTTTAACGACCATAGGGTAACTTTTAGCACAGCGAGTTATTTAATTAAAGTATTTTCCAAACATATCACAATCACCACATGTTAATGTACAAGATTAATTTGTTACATACTAACAAAGTGCTACAAATTATTGGTGCAATTTTATTTAAAAAATTTTTTTCCTGATACTTATAAAAATCATGGTGCGCAGTATACACGAGTAAATATGGTATCATAAACAATGTAGCATTGTCTAGCAACTGTTATAGACGTAATCATGCTTTTCTCTTACAGGCCTATCACGTAGCGAAAAGATGACCTTGCAAGCGGCAGTCTTCCTACCCCCACAACATAAAAGGAGCGGTAGGCTGCTAGCAACTCGCCACCCCCTACTACATTCAATGGTATCTACCATTCCCCTCCGTCCTCTTCTATCCTTCATCCAGCTTACCCCCCTTTTTTCTTGGTCACGACTAGCTCTACTCCCATTCGTACCTCTTCCCTCTTCTTTCATACCCTCCTCCTTTTTCCTCTTTATAACACCCGCAAGCACCTCTTCGCATGCTTCTCTTCCCACGCTCCTACGACGCAAGTGACGCCATGTAACCGACTAACAAAGGCTGGCTCGGGCATGGCAAATGTATGGATGTCACTTGCGATAAAACGTGTTTTTAAACATTTTAAAAATACGAGTTTACAAATGTTAGTATTGCTATAGCAAAAGGCTTCATTAACAGATTTGCGTTATAAATGAAATTAAGTACCTTTTAAATGATAGGGAAAATGACAGTGAATTTAAAAACTATTGCAATAGTGGATGTGACGCTATAGGCCATACTCGCAATAACGCGGTTCTACTGTATAAACTACTATTACCTTGACATATTCTCAAATTTTTTTCCAAGAGGCCACCAAACACTGACTTTTTGCTCCGAAAACGTAGCCTGTGTCCATTGTTAACGTTTTTTGTAACTGATTGGCAAAAAAGGATGTTGCACATACCCTTCTGTGTTAAATTTTATTCACAAGACTATTAATATAAATTAATATGTAATTGAAATATTGTAAGATGTTTTCACAGGCCACCAAACATTGAATTTGTGCTCGCAAATAAGTATACTGCGTCCAATGTTACAGTTTTTGTAATTGACTGGTGACAAATGAGGTTGTGGATACCCTTCTGTGGTATTCATTTTATTTGGAAGATATCCAGCTATTAAATAAAGTTAAATTAAATTAAATTAATATTCCATGGAAAAATTATGATTTTGCACCAGAGAAACATGAACATGGACTTAATGATACTCAGTAAATCCTCATGTCCCTTGATATTTTTAACATTTTGGGTGATAAGAGGGGGGCTAAGTATAAGCCACTCAAGTATCACTTTTATCAGAAGAAATCTGCCTATTAAAATAAATTTATATTTAACTAAAAAACTGTTTCACTTTTGGGTTAGATACAATTAAACACTGACTTCACGAAAAAAAATTCCAAATTTTGATGTACAAGGGTTGGGGGTGGGTTGAAATCGGTCCAAAATTCACCAAAATATCTATAGTAATCAACCTGTCGTAACAACCTTATTTTTGGAAACTGAGACGGGTCGTTTTAGTAAAGTTCTACTGTACTTGCTTGTTCCATATAGTAAGTAGTAGTAGTACTAACTACCATTAACTTGCACAAATGAATGCTTGTGTTAAATGTGTGTATACTGGTGCAAGTTTCTAACAGTAATGTTTGACATACTTCACAACATGACAAGTAGTTGCAGCTAAAAATAATTTAGTATAACATGCATTAGATGAAATGCTGTTGCACTAATCCTATATAAATCACTCAAACTTAATGGAAAACTTTATTTAATTTTGCCTAGCAGCTCTAGCATTATTAAGATTCCAAGTTGCACTTAAATAAAGTTACTGGTTTTTATGTAATTCACAAGCAGGAACTACCCTCCACAAGCTCACATCTTACCATTCTGGGTGAGTTTGGTGGAACAAACATTGGTGTGGATGGTGAAGCTGTCTTTGGAACTAAGGCTGAGGCCACCGAGCTGGGGCTTCTGCCCCACAGTCACCTCACCTCTCGTGGACGGCAGTGTCAGGTAGCCCAGGTCACTCTCGTCAAACTTCTTGTGGTCTATCTGCAGCACCAGCACAACCCCTTGCCAAGCCACACTACTACACTGTGGACTGGCTGACAACAACAACACATGCGCAACTACTGTGTGCAACAAAGTATATGTCCTCAAGCTAGCACAGGCCAGAATGTTGTCAACAAATATTCCTACCCTTTGTTTTAACCTTTCATTTCCCTCCCACTTTTCTGTACCATACACTTGGAATGCACACACAGAACTGTTTTATTTCCACACTGACCTTATTACACAAAATAGATTTATCATTAAATTTCTTGCATACCCGATATTAGGAGTAAGGATGGGTTGATTCTTTCACTTTATTTACAAGAGCAATAGACACCGCTCCGATCAAATTCGTATTACAATAATAATTTATAAGTAAAATTTATTTGCCAGAAAAATAGTACACTAACGATAACACAATTTCACCACTGTAAAAAAACAAGTATCGTCATCAGTTATGAACTAAATGAAACTGTCATAGAAGTTCCCAAATACTGATGGGTGCAGTGTGCATTAGATTTCCCACAATATGGACACTACCACCATTCCAGTGGATTACTTGTGAGGTAACTCACAGAAAATTGGCATCCATGTAAACTGTTGATGCACCACCAGTGAACCCTACTGTCATTACTATTTGGTATTGCATCTAAGGCAAAAAAAAATTGAACGCTTTAATGTTATGAAGTTTTATTAACACGTTTTTTTACACATAGCATTGGTTAACCGTAGTTGTTTTCTGTATATGAGAGATTACTTTCACTTTCCGAGATAAAAAGGAAATAATGGCTTCTGAATGTGGTAGTACTTTGCTATTTTATGTGAAAATGAACTCTATGCAAAGCGTTTACTATGCGAAAAACTGATTTCCTGGGATGAGTCAAAATCAAAATCAAACTATACAGGTTACAGATTAGCCAGATTTTTAAAAAGTTTTGGAATTCTTTATACTATTAATTTAAAAAAATTTTAAGAACAAAGAACTAAACCGCGAACTAGTAGAAAAGTGGAATCAACCCATCCCTAATTCAGAGTATTATTAGGGCTCCACTTTTATAGTAAACAGAATGAGCTGACATCACTAAATTACCACCATTTCATCAAATAACAAAAAATTGCACGTGTTATTACAGTCAACTCTCATTTCTAAGACCTCTGCAGTAGTGACCCTCTTGAAATAACACCTTTTTTTTTGGGCAACCATGAAACAAATATAATTGAAAAGGTTTTTTCCAATAATGACCCCTTCATAATAACAACTCTTTCTCAGGAAACTAAGGTTTTATAATCAAAAGTTTGACGTGAATATGTTGTTCCTCTAACAAATTCAATCAAACCAAAATGAAATTTGTTGTTTATTAATTTTAATGAGTACATTATTTCAGTATAAAAGATTTTGAAAAAATAATTATTAGCTTGTCATGTAACAAACATTGTTATAGATGCAGTCAATTTGTGTGATCAATCTTATACTTTGTCGAGACATTTAAAACTGGTCAAGAAAACTGGTAGATAACTCCCCAGTGCTTTTGCACAAGGTAGTTGCCTTCCACCTGTAAAGTATAGTACCATGTGTTCAATAATAAATAATGGGGAGAAAATTAATAAAACAGAGGTAAATTCAAATAACAGCAAACACTGGATAAAATGCTTATTACCTGTTAAATATTATTCCGATAGAAATGCACAACCCAAATATAAAAAGCACTTCAAAATTTTAATACATGAAAAAAATTCTTCTTACATAGTACAAATGTTCCCACGAAGTTTCTCATAGAGCTGTCGAGTTTTTCTACAGGGAAGTAGCAGAAACCTCTGTTTTACACAAATTTTCTTCCAATGAAGCTGTCATTTTATTTTTTTGACATGGCAGTGTTTATACATGTCTTTTCACTGCCCCTCAATACTTACTACATTTAGAGTAAAACTTCATTCAGACTGGACTGAACTTGGAGTGGAGTCAACCTGTGGCGAACGTCAAGCGAACATGGACCGAAAGTCGTATTTAAAGTTAAAATTTTCAATCCGGATTGAGGAGTAAACAAGAGCAAAGATGAAGTGAACTTTGACTGAAAGCTGTGTAGTTACATCTTTCAGCAACTTGGAGAAACAGAGAACCAATAATACTCAAAAAATAAACAGACAATAGTTTATCTATTGTTTTTGTTATGCAGTTCTTTTGAATACAGCGTTTTCAATTTCTATATTGTTACCAAATTAACAATCTCTCTCTTATGTTTTTTTACCAAACAATAATTTTTATATTTTTTTATCTAACATTACATTTTAAAAAAATACTGTATGTCATTCCTCGTCCAAATATTTTTCATTTCCTTATCTTGGGCATTATTACCAGTGTACCTTAGAATTCGCTGAAAACTAATCTTATATCTTCTCCAACACACATGCAAATATGCGAACGAGACACTTCTAAAATTGTGACGCTTGTTTTGCTTTCACTTCCATAGTGCTCCTGCCGGCAGTGTTTAGAGTAAACTTTCCAACCGGATTCTACACTCTCATACACCTCACTCCAGTTCTACTTCAGTTCAGACCAGGTGTGAAGATACAGTTTCAATAGGGACTCTTCAGTCCACTCCATATTCAATCCAGATTGAAATGTTACTCTAGTACATGTTTACATTCAAGTATTTGCACTATGCTTAAATTATCAAATATGAAATATGTAGTCGTCTTTACTTTCAAACCCCAGGGAACGATTAAAAACATTTAGCATTTTTGGCATTTTTAACAGATTTTGCAATGAAAGAAGCAGACTTAAGTTACTATTTTCATGTAATTTTTATCAAGAACCAAACTACAAAGTAGGGAAGACAATTATAGTCACCAGTGTTTACAAATACTGCGCGAATGTTTAGTGCACAATTATTACAACTACCTAAAAAATACTCATCTGTGTTATACAGTGGACTCGCGATGCATTGAAAACGCATGTACCGATAAACCACACCCACAGTTAATTTTCAGTGGTCCCGGGAAAATTCTTAAATAAATAATGATACAATTCTGTGCTTTTATCACTTATCAGATGTTGCATCAACTAAAATATCTTTAGATTCCGTAACAGAAGATTTCCCGCAACTATCATTTTTAAGCTGGTTGTTTATACAAACGTCTACAGTGGACTCTCATTGTACTGAAAATGCATGTACCGATAAACCATATCCACAGTTAATTTTCAGTGATCCTGGCAAAACTCCTGTATAAATATTGATAAAGCTAATCACTTGCATCGTTTATAAGATGTTACGTCGATCAAATATATTTTGGTCCTGTCACCTAAGATTTCCTGCAACAATTGTTTTTAAGCTGGTTATTTATGCAAACGTCTCGAACAAGGTGTGAAATACGTCATGCGTGCCACCATTTATCACTGCTCTGCGGCACGTAAGCGTAGTCTTGCCAACAAGTCAGCGGCGTGGTGGTGCGAGTCTGGCTTGCAGCTTGCACCAGGAGGTCGAAGCTCTATAGGGATTTTGAGGTCCACTAAATTATAGGGTAGAATGACTTCGCCAAATGTTGAAAAATAGAAATAATGCTCATTAATAAAGAAAGCTGAATACTTTATAAACAACATAATATTATTTTTAAATGTTCTTAAGTCACAAGTAAATTAAGTTTAATTATTCTTATCACTCATAAAATATATTATTTTCATGTAGGCATGCACTCTCAGCACCTGAGCGTACGGTTGTTTTGTTTCCGCTGTAATGATTGTTGCTGGAGAAGAAGTTGATGTTTGCAATCAATTGCAGGAATTGAGATTTATTTAATTTTCAAATGCTGATTGTCTAAGAATAAATGGTACAAGAGTTAATGATATTAGCAACAATGACTTTTAAAAAGAAAAAATATCTATAATTAGCATTTTAATAAGCAATTCATAATGCCTAGTTATGGTCCATACGGTATAAGAAGACTACTTTCTGACAGGTCTGCAAAATTCAGAACCACCAACTCCATAGCAGTGAAACAACTTTTACTGTTATTGCTACAGCATTGTATCACCTGACTGGTCGCTTCGTTGTGTATATTTTAGTGTTGGCACCGTATGAAAGAAAATAGTTTATAACAATAAAATTATTTATTTAAATTTTAAACACAAAGTTGTATACTTTTTTTTCACTAAAAGTAATTATTTTGTTTTTATAAACCGTATTTAGTACGTATGCCGATCATCTACGAAATACAAAAACATGTTAATTTTATGTCCTAAGATGTGTGCATACACGGCTTGGTGAAGACATTCGATCTTAGCAACGCCATTGTACCTTTGCACGTGCTCTTGCCGTGGTCTTGAGATCTTGGCAATTTGTCATGTTTTTAGTGGTTTAGAGTTGTATACTTTATACTTTAAGATAATTCTAATATAGACTTAACTTATATAATAGTGTTTTTTTTAAATTGTATAATTCCAACGTAATATTTTGGTGCGTCTGTTTAATCACCTCTACTGTAGTCTTGCTTTGGGTTTAGTTTAATTTTTTTTAGCATTAATCTTTTGAATTATAACCCATTCACAGTATCTTTGATACTTTTGAAAAGAACCTGTGAAAAATCACCCTAGGAGTTACATGTTCAATTGGTTACAAAAAAATTGTATATGGAAAAAGGTTTTGTCTTGCTTTTAGCACTGAAGCACTATATAAATTGGTTGTTTAAAGTTTTAAATATATTTTTTCAATAAATTATAATAATTTGTTTAAAGTCCATACAAATTAAAAACTCATTTTGAAGGGACACGTTGGTTATAGCTGAAAATAAATAGTTTGTAGGTTAAATATTAATATGTAAAAATTTTATGCCGTAATTGTAAAGTTAATATTGCTGAACTATATATTGACATTTTTACGTAGCACTCATGGGTAAAAATTTAACTGTTATCAACTGAAATTAAATAAATTTCAGTGTCTGTCCAGTGGACTCATACACTCCATCTTGTCCGTTTGGGCACGTGTTTTTCAGAAGTATAGCCAAGCCATATTGGATATTGGAGATGCTGAATTGTGGTTATAAAACAAAGTTACAAAACTAACGTAACACATTCTTTCTACTTATAAGATAATTCTAGGTTAAGATGTAATTTTAGTATTAGCGTTGTTATTTTTAGCCAACATTTTCCATAATGGAGTTTCTACTCATGTTCGTGTGTTGTCTCGTTTTGGCGCTAAGTGTTTTAGGAATGATGAAATGTGTGAAAGAAACGACCGGTCATCAACGCCAGCAAGATGATATTAACGTTGTGGAAAACATCTACGTGTTTATTCGACAGGGCGACATTAAAAAATGTAACGTCGTGGAGATGACCGCTTTTCTCCTCAAACTCGGCAAGTCAACCGTCCTCAAGTGAGTAGAGAAACATTAAATGTTGTATTGTCCTCGTGTTCTAATTTTTATAATCTAAGTTGTATTACGGGCAATGTTCCTTTAATTTCTGTAACAATCTGTCTTAGAGGGCATCTGTAAAAAAGATAAAATGTCGTGCACAGTAGTCGCAGCAGTACATTTCTTCCTTATAGGCCTAAAAAGCTTTTGATATATGATTGGGATTATTGGTAAGGTACTACAAGAAAAGTGTCGATGAAGTGTGTACTCCAGGAAAGACAAGAAAGAAGAGGCCACAAGAAGGAAAGTCTGTTGGTACCATTGATGACTTCACGATGAATGCTATTCGGAATGCCATCTACAGAATGCACAGTGAAGGTAAGAATGTAATGTTAAGGAATCAAGTGTGTACATTAAATATGTGGTTTTTGAGGTAAGGTCGCTATCACATTCAAGGAAGAAGCACTGTTCATAATCGAAACTCATTAACAATGCAATTATCTTTGATCTTGCTGCCTTGTATGTATATTACTAGGTTGTGTTTGTGAAATGCTAATTTCATTGGAATATGTAGGCCTACAGAACCTAAAAATACAGTTGAAATTGATGGGTCAAGCAGTATGTTTACAAATGCAATTAGATAACAACACAAAATATATGTGATAAATAAAGTAGCACTTCACATATGTACAGTCTAAATGTGCTCAGAACAACAAAATACCTTAATCAATCAAAACATAACATACAAAGTGCATGAAACCTTTTTTTTTGTGTTATGTAAACATTGAAGTGCAATTTTCAATCGATGCAATTTTGAACACTATGTTTCTTGTGGCTTTCCAATACACCCAAGGTACACAAAAGCAAAGGCTGCATAAATTAGTGTATATACTGTTAAAAAAACATTTATTTCGTCTGGTGTGTAAACCAAAATATTAGTGTTAATTTTTTTTTCAATTATTTTTGTATAAGTGTTACCTATATCAGGTTGTGTAAATATTGTTATTTATATGGATAATTTGACAGGCCTACATGTCACAGTGGATACCGTTTTCAAAGAAATAAAAGAGAGGCAGATCGATTTTTGCGGTGGAAGAACTACCTTGTACAAATTGTTGAAGAAAATGGAATTTTCATGGACCATTGTCGATGGGCAGAAAGCAATGATAGAGAATGAGACTGTAGTATTGGAGAGAATCGATTTTCTGAGAAAATATAAGGAAGGAAAAGAAAAAGGTGCACATTTCATTTTTGTTGATGAAACATGGATTTTTCAGAAAGGTATAATTTTAATGCTGTTTCAAAATATGCAGTTGTATTTCATTGACATGAAGGCCTTTTGTCATGAACATTTTCGTTTATTTTCAGGAACTGTATCGAAAGCCTGGCAAGACAGCACTCTGTGGGCAATGAAGAGGCGTTGTGTAGGGGAGGGTAAAAGATTAATTGTAGTTAATGCTGGAGGGCGCAGTGGTTTTGTGCCGGAAGCAGGTTTGCTTTTCGTTTCAGGGCAAAAGACAGCTGACTACCATGGGGAGATGAATGGTGGAACTTTCTTGACGTGGCTAGAAGATATGTTGGTGCATCTTGAGGAATCCAGTATTATCGTTATGGACAATGCATCATATCACAGCACCCAGGTATATGCATAAGCCAATGTATACCATTCTGTGAAATAATATGAACTTGGTAACTTACAAATACAATAGCTTAATAGCATTTAATGCAATTCCCCGAACAGTAAGTGAGCCATAAAAAGTACATAGCATACCTATTACATTTACAATCTGGTTGTTTGATTTCTCTGAGCCTAATACTAAAAAAAACTATTACCAATGAGTTGATACCAGTCATTGAGTATGTAGATCTTGTCATGCGGGTAGCCATATTAATAAGTGCAACATCTGCTACACCAGTCTACATGTTATATACATTATACACTTTCTGTAAATATATAAATGAAAGACTCCAATGCATAATTATAAGGGTACCCAGAGCATATTGTCAGAAAATAGATGAATGTTATGGGAAGTTTTATATAGTTGTAAGTTAGGTAGGTGAATTTTATCGTAACTACAGTTTCTGCCTATTTATGCATTAACAACATTTAGCTGTTTCCAACAAAAAGAAACTTAGCAAATGAACAAGTAATTACTGGAGTCAGTCTGTCGCTCTCTGGAAGTTTCGCGACGCCAGTCATAGCAGGAATATTATACATGTCTTCAATTTTAGCATATTGTATACTTATTACAACAAAAATAATGATTTTTGAATCAGTAATTCCTAACTGAAAAGAGATTTTAATGTTTGAATACTTATTATATATCATTATGTGATGGCGGTAGTTTTACAAATGTGATGTTGGTTGAAGTGAAGTGTTGATGGCAACTTTATGCTCATTGCATGTCGCTGTTCAACAAAACATTAATTTTTCTTGCTCCGATTAATACTTCAAATTACCACTTCAAATTCATACACGTGTTTTTTTTAACCGACCTAGGCAAGTTACGATGTTGTGATGAATCAGTATTTGCATAGCTGTAATAAATATACTCTAATTTGTGTCGTAACCACTGCGTCATTGTCATTACGCCAGCCCAGTGTGTGTGAGATTCAAATATTGAACGTAAAATTTATACAAAGACTTGTTTTTATGGCAAAGTTAATTATTTAAATTCACACATGTTGATCACAACCTTGTAAGTATCCTAGGTGTTTGAAGCACAGTATAGTCTAACATGCTTATGTTTCTGTGATTGGAATGTTTGCCACAATTCTATATCCTATAAAATTACTAAGCCCAGCCAGAAGATAATAAATAAATAATTGAATAAACTTAGTTATTACTAAGTACCTATGCAAAGAATATGAGCGGAATTAAAGTTATGGCAGGTCTATTTGTGTGCATATTCACTATTTTTTACGTTTGTTGCTGCCACGTACAAAAATGAAGCGATGCGAGTTGTGTTTGTATTTGCAGTCTTTTTGATTGAACTGACTGCTCCGTTTTAATATTTGTTCCATCCGAGGCCGTTTTCTTAACGAAATACCCCAAACATCAATAGCAAGATGTTAAATACTACAGTTCTTTCCCCCACAGTTGTAANTCTTAACGAAATACCCCAAACATCAATAGCAAGATGTTAAATACTACAGTTCTTTCCACCACAGTTGTAATGGGGTTAAACACAGTCGCAGCAAAATATATTATAGTGTATAACAAATACATAAACAATGTAGAATAATAACTGTAAGAACTATCGTTCATAATTGTTAAAAATTTGTATGCAAAACTAAATATGGTTATATTAGGCCTAAATTTTCGTACATAATGGTTGTTTTGAAGTAATATAGAAATCTTTGAACAGCTGTAAACGTTGAACAAAGCATTTGACGGTTAAAACGTACAAGTCACATGGCAGTGTTTATGTTTACATGTAACGGAAGGATACATAATCAGTAACCAAAGGAAGAAATTTAGAGGAACCACGAATGAACTAGACTAGCCCTGGCCACCATGCATTGCAATGTCATGTTTAAGTCGCAAGATATGTAAAAAAAAAAAAAAAATTGTATTAGGGTGAACAAACTCTGTTGCATTAAATTTTTTTGTAATTGTAGTTGGAGAAGACACCAACAACAAACTGGAGCAAGGGAGAAATCATCGAGTGGCTGGAGAAGCGGAACATCAATCATCAGAAGAATCTCTTGAAAGTGGAGCTGCTGAGATTAGCAAAAGTTCACAAGCCTGAAATAGGGTAACACAAATTTTCTCCACTTTTATTTATTTCAATTCACTTTCCATTTTTTTTGTTTATGCAATTACTAAGATATGTTTCAGTTGACACTGCTATTTTGAAAATATTTAAAGTTGTACTGAGGTTGGCAAGATCGTGTTATTNATGTTTCAGTTGACACTGCTATTTTGAAAATATTTAAAGTTGTACTGAGGTTTGCAAGATCGTGTTATTCGTAATCTGAGCTACATTTATAGCATATCAACTAATATGCAGTGTTGAGAGGAGAGGAGAGAGGAGGAGAGGAGGAGAGGAGGAGAGGAGGAGAAGGGGAGAGGAGAGAGAGAGAGAGTGAGAGTGTGAGAGAGAGAGTGTGTGTGAGAGAGAGAGAGAGAGAGAGGAGAGGAGAGGAGAGGAGAGAGGANGGGGGTTGTGTGTGTGTGTGTGTGTAAGCATAGTGTGAAAAAAAATAATTTCAGGAGAACATGTGACACTGAATACCATCCTGGAAGCCGCGAAGAACAGCGGTGATGTCGGGTTCCAGGGGGGTAGGATTTCTTTGCATCAACTGCTTCTCAGGCTGGGATTCTCGTGGAAGAAGACTGATGCTCGGAAGGTTCTTTTGGAAGACCCGAAAATCTCAGGAATGCGAAGGGATTTCCTGAGGCAATATTAGAAGGTGAAGGAAGAAGGATGGATGTTCGTGTACTTGGACGAGACACGGTTTTTCTCAAAAGGTATGTACTTTTGGTACCAATACATACTTGCAACATATACATATGACTATGGCTAAGGCCACATACCACTTTTTCAAATATTGCTAATACACAGCTATATAAACAGATACCTTCAATGCTTGAAACTTATACAAATACTACTATTAACTTTAAAGATGAAAATCAATGAGAAAATCAAAACCTTCAACAAACTGGTCCTTATTTGGGCACACAACTTGGAAAAAAAAGTTATGTTTGTTACAATTGTAACATTAAATAAAGTGTACATTGTGCGGTTGAGTAATTTTTATATTAACTAGCTTTGTTCTAGTGACTTTGCCTGCATGTACAACACAAAGTAGCAAGTNAAGTAGCGACTACTTGTGTTTGGTGAAGGATATCTTTGTACACCACATTAGTGGTGCTGCCCTCACGTGCTAGGAATACGGGTTGGTAAGCGAGCTTACTCTGGAGCAGGCCATGTCAGAAGCATTCTTCTCTCGAGTCTATATATGCCACTGTTATCAATTGTCTGTGGACCTCAGCTGTGGTCATAACAAAACAGGACTTGCGGGAAATTTACTTAGCTACTTTTCATTTCGTTATTGATAGAGGGATTAGTTTGTTAGCATACAGATTCAGAAAGTTGGATTCATAACCTGCCCGATGCTACTTGGCTGTGATTGCAGTTGCATTGCGTGATTCGAAGCGTGTGTGTTCACGGATGTTAAAACTTCCAATGAAAGTAAATTTGAGTCAATGTACACACATTTCACTACCAAAGATGCTATTCTTGCAAATGTTTAAATAATTTCATGTGTTGGTGGAACATTTGTCATGGCAAGTGAGGTTAGGAAAGATTTTCAAATAAACTATGTGGACATCTGTAAATCAAAATATTGGTGATATGACGAAAGTAAATGGTACGTTTATATAACACAGATGAATAATTTTTTTGTTGAATGTAATTACACACTTAAACATTTGCGCTGCATTTGTATACTCAAATGCTAGTGAATGTTTGTGGGCAGTTTTAAACGTCTCAACAAATTACAAGATTGAATGTACAAAAATTTCTGTGATGTTGCAATGTGTGTTACATGACAAGTGCACTCTCATAAGGTTATCCTTTCATCCTTATTGTTACTTTTTTTTTTTTTTTTTTTGCTAAATGGTGGAATTTTAATTACGTAGTAAGCTTATTTAATTTAGGTACCATAAGAGTGGGGCCGTAGTCATAGTCATTCCACTGAAAAGTACACTACCATTTACTTTATCACACAACACCATCCACCGTTCACCGCTAACATGACACTGTTAATGTGACAAGATTCTGAAAAATTTGTTGCATGGTGGTTTCAGGTTTATTGAGTAATGTACATCATGTAATGTTATTTTCTGTTTTTATACACAGGTTTTCCATTCAAAACATGGCAGGATGATACCACATACACCTGCAAGCGTCGGAACCTTGACCCGGGGAAGAGGTTCATTGTCCTTGATGCAGGCTCGGAGCACAATGATTTGTAAAGGATGCTGGTATTCTCTTCGCTCCAGGTAGTAACTTGGGCGACTACCATGGAACAATGAACGGGGAAATGTTTGAGAAGTGGCTGCAGGAGCAACTGCTTCCTCGCCTTCAAGGACCGTCTGTAATTGTTCTCGACAATGCCTCCTACCACAGCGTGCAGGTGAATTTTTGTTTCAGTTGTACACCTCTTTGTACATGTACATAATTAAATTTTCAGTTATGCACAATATTTTATTCTTTATTTAAGTACTGCATGTACGTCAGAAACAGTGGTACCAAGTACAACGGATTTTCCGTAATTATTACTCATTTTAATGTACAGTTACGGAATCACGGAGGCTTGCTTGTTTATTACGGAAATTGATAGCCGTGACAATACATCTAAAAATGTTCTTATTTTTTTTAGTGCGTACATATTTACAGTACAATGTATTATCTGCCGTATGGTAAATATCATATTCTTACCAGAAGTTTGCAAGTGAGTCGACAAGATCGGTATTCTCTGCAAACAGCGCAATAAATTCGGTATCATGAGCAGTAAATATCGTGGCAACACTGGATAGAGAAAACGAGCAATGTTGTGAGTAGTGATGCGGTGTTGCCATTGTGTGTTTACTATGTGGTCGTTGTGTGTTAATTGAACATGAAACGTGCTGTGGATCCGTGTGCATCAGCGAGCAAGGTTTTACAGAAATATTGTGATAGTTACACAAAAGAATGGCCATAACTTGTTCCTTCAAAAATATCGAAGAGATACGTTTTTTGTGAAGGATTAAAACTTCTGCCCTAGTTCAATTTATGTTGAGTCAGCCCAAGGAAGTAATTGCGGTAATTATTCAGAATATGGGCTTTTCTGAAAATAAAAGAAAAAATCACGAAAAGTGGTACATTTCCACTCTACTAATTACAGAGAACACGAATCTACTAGGGGCAGTAACGTATTACCAATATAAACCACAAATACGAGGGTACAATTCCACTGTCCTTGGCCAATTCAACTACTGCTGTGCACCTTACCTCACTCGACAAAACACCATAATCTACTAAAACGTCCAAGTAACATCCANCAATTCAACTACTGCTGTGCACCTTACCTCACTCGACAAAACACCATAATCTACTAAAACGTCCAAGTAACATCCACCATATAGCAGAATATTACGCACAGAAACACTCGTACTAGCACCCTCCATTCTACAATCACAAGGTCGGGTTCGGACGTCGAAAACCACGAGCACATGATATTCCACACACCGCGAACTGCACTGTCTCCCTTAATGTTCACTCTCAACCAGTAAACTGCCTATACATTCGCTTAATGTCAGCTATAAAAACTACTTCTGGAATACGGAACTGTAGTAAAATCTCACTGATATCTGTCTGAAGTTTGGGTCCAGTAAGAAGCATATCATTAATGGGTNCAATTCAACTACTGCTGTGCACCTTACCTCACTCGACAAAACACCATAATCTACTAAAACGTCCAAGTAACATCCGCCATATAGCAGAATATTACGCACAGAAACACTCGTACTAGCACCCTCCATTCTACAATCACAAGGTCGGGTTTGGACGTCGAAAACCACGAGCACATGATATTCCACACACCGCGAACTGCACTGTCTCCCTTAATGTTCACTCTCAACCAGTAAACTGCCTATACATTCGCTTAATGTCAGCTATAAAAACTACTTCTGCAATACGGAACTGTAGTAAAATCTCACTGATATCTGTCTGAAGTTTGGGTCCAGTAAGAAGCATATCATTAATGGGTNAATACGGAACTGTAGTAAAATCTCACTGATATCTGTCTGAAGTTTGGGTCCAGTAAGAAGCATATCATTAATGGGTTGTCTACAAGTTCCATATGACCACACTGCAAGTAATCTTCTATGAAAGCTACATATTCTGCATGCATTTGTGCATTTGCGCAGGCGTCAATCCAAACTCCTTACGCAACATATGGCATATTCTCTTTACTCACCTATTTCAGGTTTCAGATGACGGAATGGCAGTGATACTACATAATGACCTGATTGTTGTTGACCATGGGTTGCTTCAAAAACTGACTCGCACATTTTATCTTCTGGGGATATAAAGTTCTTCGCAGGAATATGATCTACTGCCCAAAACCTCTCTACCAATATTTCTAGTGATGGTTGCTGTGGGCTAGATACAAACAAAGTCACTGAAGAAGATTCTGATGATGCCCAATGTACTTTCCTAGCCTGGTCCATCAATACCCAACCAAAAATAGTGTCTTAAGCCACTAGGGTGTAAGCATCTTTAACAATTCTGTTGCCTGTAAAAATGTAAGGAAACAGGTCAGCCCCGATCAATACATCAATAGGTGCAGGAGTGACAAATAGGGGGTCAGCCAGTTGTAGGCATGCAACATGTTCCCAGTTGGTAGTACACACTGGAAATGTTGACCTTTCACCCACGATATTTTGCAAAATATATGCAGTTAATAGGAACTGTGGTGTTTGTTTTCCCACTGGTTTTATGCAACATTAAATTACTCCCCTTACTGTGTGGAGGGAAGTCTAAGCAAGTCCATGAATAGGAAGATGTGCCTTTCTGCGAATTAGACCCAAGCACTGAACACAGTTCTCTGTTATGAAGTTCAACTGGCTAGCAGAGTCGATAATTGCTCACACTGTGTGGTAAGTAATGCTATCTTGCACATCTACAATAGCTGTGGACAATAGCACACTTTCAGGATCATGCCCTACACAAGTTTGGGCAGCAACAAGGGTAACATATGGTTACAGACTCAGAAGTTACTGGATTATCCTTGGGAGGACCTCCATGTGCAAATTTGCCAGGTACTGTCTCACTGAAGTGAAGTAAAGTAAAATATGATATGTAGCATGGCATGATGAACAGCCGACTTTTGATTGACATTGTTTTGCCTGATGAGAAGACGCCAGGCATTCAAGTAGAGCCTCAGACTCCTGACAACATGATAGCACTCTATTGCAGGATAGTCTACAAACTGTGGACATTTATACAGTTTATGTTCACCACTGCACAGATTACATTTACAATTTGAGTCAGTAGAGCTTCCAACAAATAATGAAGTGTTGTGAGTCTGAGGATGCATAGCACGAGACTGTGGGAACTTGGTCTGAGATACCAGCTTCGAGGCAGCAGGTAAGGACATGGATTTGAAGCTCGATAATGAGCCTCCAAGAATGATAAAAACTGACTGAATGTAGGCAACTTATTTGCATCACCACTAAAGTGCAATTCCCACTTTTGAAGTGAATGACTATCCAACTTCCCTTTCCAAAAGATACAATAACAGTGGGTCCCAAGCATCAATATTTAAATTTAATGACCATAATGCTGCCACATGCTCTGTCAATAATGAAACAAAGGTGGTGGCAGTGGCTGGACTTGACAAAGAAACAGTTGAGGTTTGTACCATTGCATTTAAATGATGAGACACTATAAGCCTTTTGTTGTTAAATCTCTTGTCGAGTAACTGCCCAGCAACAACAAAATTATCTGCTGTCATTGGGAGGGCTTGGATAAATGACAATGGTTCAGCTGAAAGTGACGATTTCAAGTATGACAGGTTTTCAACATTGCTTAAATGTTAATTAGTCACCACTAATGTAGAGATCAAATTAGATAAGTTAATCCATTCTGTCGGCTTTCCAGAAAATGATGGTAAATGGATTGTTGGAAGCAAAACAAGGGATTCATGGTGAGACGAACTGGCAACCTGACTTTCATTTTCTTATGCTATTCCTGGATGGTCGCCAGAGCTGACATAAACCCATAATAGACGTCATCGTAGTGGTCTAAACGCTTGTTATGGAGGCCTTCATCAAAATTTTCCTTGTCTTTCATGAGTAACTCCAAGGATAAGTGGTCATCTTCAAATCCAACTCGTATCTGCGGAAAATCCTGACATGTTGCAATAAATAACTGTTTTTGCGATGAATTGTGTACAACTGCTTCGGCTAATGACGCTGCCCTCAGTAATCAAATCTCAGCATGCTGCAGCCATCTTGTCAACACTTTTATCTTGTCATCCATTATAGACCACACCCAAATATTGATAGTCTGAACAAGTTCGAGACATCAATTGTAACGGTACGGAACAAAGGTTGCTTAACAAAATTTTTTGTCAATGGAAATTATTTAAACATGAATAACGCCACCAACCACAAACATGATGCAAACAAAACACAATTGATGCGATACCACAGTTCTTCAAATCATTCTTCACTTAGAATAGGCGGCAACCGCGCCACAAAGACACGAACAACAAAACTGGTTTCATCCGGCCCGAGTGGACCAAATGTTGTGTTGGCAATAATGCATTCCTCTGGACGACCATAGTCAATACAATGTTGAAAGATTAGTGTACAAAAGAGTGTTAATCCACTCTTAAATGAAAGGTGTGCAGACGAGCACTACAACTTTTTTCTTCACCCGTGCCATCTTGGCGAACACACTGAGTGATGTCATAAACAAAACAGAAACACTAGCAACAATAAACACAATCAAACGTCCCAACATTACACAATTATTTGAAACCATTTATCTAAAGACATTAATGTTTTCTCAATAATATGCCTAAGATTATCAAGGTTAGATGCTGTGGTCATAAGACTGGTAACATCAGCAAATGGTGTTACGTTACAGTTTTCTCTATTGCTTGGTAAATCATTAATAATAAATAATCAATTATTAAAGACTGTGAAGAAATAAATTTTAATCACCGTATTTATTTATTTCTGTCTCAAAATTACGGTTTTTTTTTTGCATTGAAATATGATTAATTAGTTTAAAAGACAGACATCTGCCACGCATGCAAAGTATCACCAACATGAAGCGGAGGGGAGTACATTGTTACACCCCTCCCGCCGCTTACCCTATGCCATCACGGCTGCCGTGAACACACTGCCCGGTCGATAATCTCTCCACGCGCTCTCAGCTGATCGGGCACGCGGAGAACATTGAAAATTAGACTTTCATTCGGTGTCATATTATTTTCATTTTCAGCGGGGTTTGAAAGTTTTAGGTTAACCTGAATTATGTGTCTGATTACAATCAATTATATACAGTATTTTGAGATGTCATATATTCTTTATTTAAATGAGTTGAGGTGAAATGTTTTTCAAAGTATTATTTACTGTAATACTAAAACAGTAATACTTTTATTAATTCCCATTTTTATTGTGTTTATTAGCTAAACTTTATTCACATATAATGTACAGCTCACATTACACTCAAAATAAAGTACTATAAGGTAAGAAATTGTATTTTATTGATGTACATATATGAGAACCCTCATCTACTGAATCCCGCATGTATGGAAATTTTTTGTCAGTCCCCTGAAAAATGGTTGATAGGGAGTCGACTTCCACTGTAATTACTGGATGTGTAACACGTCAAACGCACTGCTGTTTGTGTCAGCACGCGTCACAGCGCTACTCTTCAGTTCAAATGATGGTGACAGTGACACCGTGAGTCTGGCACTGGCTCTTACCTGCCCGATGAGAGAGGAAGCGGTTATTTAGCAACCAGCGTGGTGTCCCTCCCCCCCCCCTTTCTCTTTATGTATCTCTCTCAGCCGCGCTCCTCTTTTTCCTCCCCTTACAAGCCATCGAGATGGGAGGCTGCTGTCTAGCAAAAAAAAAAGATACATATATTCCCTCTCCCTCTCCCCAACCCAATTACACCCTTCCTCCTCTCCCCTCCCCAATTACCCCCTTCCCCCTCTCCCTTCTCTCTCTCCCTCCCTTCCTTACATGCTTGACAAGAGGGCAATCAGTAGAGAACATGAAGAATAAAATAAAATTAATCATGTGATCTTAGTTTAATGGATCACAGCTATCCTGTCAAGTGCACTGCACCCCAGAGCAGCTAAGTACTCCGCTAGGTCTCACCTCTAACATGGTCACCGCAGCTGAGCGTATGCAACAGTAATCCGATCACTAAAATTTTTTCAAAATTATCTATCGCTTAAAATAGTTACACCTATCAACACTAGTATTTCAAAGCAAATGGTTTCACCTGAAAATTATATGTAATATATTTTGGCAAGCAATTATTTTTTGGAAAGACGTTTTCTTGTAATATTAAAGGTTGTTTTTTACTTATAAAGTTGATGTTTAATCACATCAGGCCTAAAATCAACATGATTTTAAAAATTAATATTAATTTCACTCAATGAACAGCATCTTTACAAATAAAATATACCCAGAAGTGTATGATTGTGTGTATACCTCCCCTTGTTGCTAAAAATTGTTGGAGCATCAAGCGACTTGTATTACCAAACGTAATAGACATACGTCTTTTGAATAAACTGATATCCTGTAAAGACCTATTCAACACCTTTTGTCGTATAATAATGCGTAAGCACCAAGTCCGCATGCAGCGTAACTCAAGACAGGCATTAAGTGTACGGGAATATCAGAGGATGTGGTTTTGAATGATTAGTTATTGAAGACCTAGAAGAAATAAAATTTTAATCGCTTTATTTATTCATCTGTATCAAAATCAATCTTTTTTTAAAAGTGACATATCATTAATTACTTCAAGTATACACTTGCCATGCAAGCACAGCATCGCCAATGTGAGTGTAGATTGCTGTAGTGTAGATATGTGCCTTTATACTCTGAATAACTCACTTCTTTCCCTTACATGGCTGGTGGGAAGGGAGCTAGTTGCCTAGCAACGCACGTAGCATCCTTGCGCACTCCCTCTGGGTGCTGACCAGTTTGGAAGGGGAGGGGTAGATTGTTACACTCCTATGGCCACTGAGTCTTCCCCTTCTCCTTCTCGCCCGCCATGAACATACTGCCCAATCGATATCCCCTCCACGAACACTCAGCTGATCGAGTGTGCGCGGGACGTTCAAAATTTGGCTTGCATTCGGTGTCATATTATTTTCATTTTCAGAAGTTTTGAAAGTTTTGGGTCATCTTGCATTCTGCATCGGATTACAATCAATTATATACGGTATTTTGTGATGTTATTGTCTTTATTTAAACAAGTTGAGGTGAAATTTTTTTTTATGTATTTTATACAGTAAAACAAATACAGACAGTATTACTTATTTTAAAAATTCCCATTTTTATTGTCTTTATATTTTAAACTTTATACACTGATAATGTACCGCTCTCATTATATTCAACATGAAGTCTAATAAGGTCAGACGTATTTTATCGATGTACATGTCAGAAACCTCATCTATTGAAATACTGGATGTATGGAAATTTTTTTGACAGTCCCCTGAAAAACGATAGATAGAGAGTCTACTGTATCTACGTATTTACTTTCAAAATATCACTAACTATTTTGGTCGAAATGGCTTGTTTAAAAATAATAAAAGGTGGGTTATCATGACTCTGCTGTGGGCGAGCGTTTTTAGATTCTGGTTGATATATTAAATCGCATGTACAGTGATACTCTTTCAACCTTACTACTAATCTAATTATGAATTGTTCTCATTCGAAAACATTGTTCACATCTGTGGTACTCTCTGTCTCATATAAATTGGCAAGATCTTGACAATCAGTGAGTGGCAATTTGACGTACACAAAACAAACAATGTGCCATTTACAAAATCCTGTATCAGATTATGCATAAACTAATGAAAATTAATATTACATTGGCTATTCTGACTGCACTGCAGACGCACATCTGACAAGCAGAAAATGCACGGAAAAGAAAGAGTTTGTACATTAATTAATACATTTTATTTTACATAGACACAAAACAGCTGTTGTTAGTGTTACAAACTAAACTTTGAGCTAAAGTAGTAATGTATAGGTGTTCAAAATGAAATGCAAATTAAAACGGTCTGTATTTGTATTCAAATGAAACGAAACTTCAAACATTGGGAGTTCTTTTTACATCATATCCCCACTAACCATGACATCCATAAATGCTTGACATTAATTCCAAAAACCTACAAAAATATTACAGGGTACCGTTGAATTATTTTTCAAATAATTTGAAGAAATATATATCAAACTCGTGTCGTTTCGAGACAGTAATAGGAGAAAAGTGAACTTTTAAAACAATGGGGTCAAGAGGCAGGCCAACGTGCTGCTATCTGTTGATAAACTCGCTCGACCCACAACATGCCCTGCCACGACACCTGTTAGCCGGCTCGCGAAGCACTACCAGCCAGAAAAAAAACTTTATTGTGTAAAATAACAAATTTACAAACGGATACCAATTGTTTTATTTTTCTGCAAGCTCTGTATAAGTTTTGAAGTAACATACGTATTTCCATGTACAGCGATTTTGATAATTGGGCCGGTAATCATTACGTCTACGTCCATTACATGCCATTTTCTCTTCCCACAAACCCATCTCCTTGTTGTTTTCATGTTATTATACTGTATTAATAAAACTAAGAAAGTGGGATGTGCGTGGGTAGTTTTTAGCAATTCTTAAGTTATTCCACGCCACATATTTCCAATTCGAGCCATTTAGTATCAGTAACAGCAGAATAACTGCTTTGCAAAAGACGTTGGGGAGTTGTTTGTTAGCAAATGAAAGTACGTTGTCAAGCAAGTTCCCCAAATTACTTTTATTTCCAGTCTTAACGTACTAACTGAAACGTCCAAAGTCTGATAAGAACTATAATTACCGTCTCTCAAACATGAACCCAAATTCGATGTCTCTAATAAATTAAAAAATTGTTAACAAATAGGTTTTCTATTTTTACTTTTATAACCTACGAATTTTTTAGACAGCTGTCAGTCTATAAATACCTTAAAATTTGTTTAGCATTACAATGGCAAGTGGACAGCGTGTTAATTAAATATACAGCTGCCATTTGCCGCACCCGCTGATGGTAAAAGGATACATAAACAAAAAGTAAACATTGTCACTACTTTAGTTGAACTGTCAAAATCTTGCCAAGTTACACAAGACAGAGAGTACTTGTGTCAACATTAGTTCAAGTAAATATTTTTTATTACTATCAGCATGTATGGGAAGTATGTGAGAGATATAATGCTGTATAACACATGAAAAATTGTAAATCTAAATGTTTGTAAGTTTTCATGGTAAAAAAGAGGCTTAAGCTCTGTACTTTTGGATACATTTATATAGGCAATTTTTTTGCTGTTTCATGTATAGTCAACTCTTATTTCTAAGACCCCTGAAATAGCAACCCTCTTAAAACAAAAAACCCCTTTTTTGGGGAACCATAAAACAAACTTAATTGAAATTTTTTTTTTTCAATAACAAACCCTTTGAAATAACAAAACCATTCCTAGAAACTATGAAAGATCTGAGAAACAAAAGTTCACAGAATACAGGCATTATTACAGAATTTTGTAAATAAACATAATTTCTCCATAATTTGCATTATTTCACAGTTCACGAAAATTTCTAATCCCTAAGTATTAGTTTTTATATCCCAACTAAATGTACAATATAGCAACAACTCACAAACGTGAGCACCTTGCAATGAAAAATGGGAAATGTATGGCATACACATTACAGTAGCAAAATACCATTTCTTATTGCATGATAAAATTAGAATCATTACATAGTATACTTTTTATTTACAAAGAGGTACCTCCCATGAAGGTTTCCTTGAACTCTAAGGAAAAAATTTCACACTTAAGGAAGGGATGTACCAACCTTATAGACGAGCAGCTCATGCTGGTTGTCCCAAAGCGTGGTGCCATTGTTCTGCATCAACTTCACATACGACATGGCAAATGGCTTCTCAGTCTTGTCCTTGGCCTCGTTGGAGGAGCGGTGCTTGAAGCGAAACTTCAGATGGCTGCCCTTGAACTCTTCTATGGGCACAGCCACCTTGAAGATCTCCTGCCAACGTGGCTTGTCCTCATGGTAGTAAACCACAGATTTGTACTCGTTCAATGGCTCTGAGCCCCCTCCCAGCGATATCACTCCCTGCAGTCACCACCACACTCATGTTAGTCTCATCAACAACTGCCCTGACATCACTTTGCTGCCAGAAAACTAAGTTCCTGTTACACACAGCCAGCACTCGAGTAACACTCACAATGTATACATGTGGAGAAGAAAACTTCTTTTAAGAGGTGTGCTGTACTATTGTACACTTTCAAGTCCATAAAGTGAACAAACACTTGAGAGGGGCATTATGCAAGTACTCATGTTTAACAGAAGAAAAGTATAAACTTCAAGATTTCTTAAGCCAAATTGTATTTTGCTAATTTATTTCAAATATTTAATTGGTTAAATTTCTGAAAGGAACATTCATAATCTTTGTACATATGGCAATAGAATGTGAACTACTACTCATTTTTAATCCATAAGGGATCACTTTCAAACCAAACAATGGTTAAAATAACATCTAAAAAAATACACCACTGACTAACATACTTTCATGTTTACCAATGACCTGAACCCAGAACCTACTGCACCCTAAGTTTGTGGTCAAACCAACAATGCCACAGGTCTGCTAGTAGAACAAGTGTAGAACTGCGTTATAACAACAGCTGGCAATGACGAGACAAATTATCATCAATAATCAAATTTATCAGGCAGCACTATTTCATACTGTTACTGTCCATTCCCTTCTTGAGCACCCTGTGGTTTCCTAGTGTCCTTACATGCTTCTAACCTGACAAACTGATGACGAAATGCTGTAAATTTCAGAATAACATTTAACAGCAGTAAAACAACTAACCAAAAAGGAAAAAATATACACAGATTTCTCACTAATTATAGTGTCAAAAATTCTTTTCCACGAAGCACATAAAAAATGTTCATTACAAAGGGGCTTCAAAAGAAAATTTAGTCATATTTTTTCATGCAGCTGCCAGCATCTCGGGTGCACCTAGATTGTGGCATCAGTGACAAAGTAGCACAATGTCTACCATTTTAATCAGCACAACATATTTTTTTTGTTCCAAGCACCCTTCCATTCTACAAACANCAAAAATTCTTTTCCACGAAGCACATAAAAAATGTTCATTACAAAGGGGCTTCAAAAGAAAATTTAGTCATATTTTCTCATGCAGCTGCCAGCATCTCGGGTGCACCTAGATTGTGGCATCAGTGACAAAGTAGCACAATGTCTACCATTTTAATCAGCACAACATATTTTTTTTGTTCCAAGCACCCTTCCATTCTACAAACACAGAGAAGCTGAAATACCAGCCTGCTACGGGAGAAACATTTTCAATTTGACAGAAAGGAGAGAACGGGAAGGAAGAAAACCACTTTGAGTATCATATAGATATTTTAATTTTACTTTGTCTNCACGGAGAAGCTGAAATACCAGCCTGCTACGGGAGAAACATTTTCAATTTGACAGAAAGGAGAGAACGGGAAGGAATACTTAGTGTATCATATAGATATTTTAATTTTACTTTGTTTCCCTATTCCCCATTAAGAAAAAGGATTGCGGATCCCTGTTTTCAATTATTGCAGCTTCAACTCACAGCCAACTTACCAATAGTCTACTGCAAAATTTATCTGTCCTAACACTTAGTGGTTGAACTAGCTATTTTGTACACACCATGGTGCAGAATAAAGCATTCGGAGGTTTGTTGTGTGACATAGGGTTCCACATGACCTGAAGTAGCATAATCAGCCATGAAGTTCTTGTAACTACATTATTTTCATATCAGGTTGAGATGTGAATTTGCACTCAAGAGCATAAAATCAGTTTTCAGCATTTACATACGAATTTCTGATACTCTGTCCCTAAAGTTTGAATGGGAGGCGAATCTTGTATCTATCCAATTCATCTTGAGACAGAAGACAGCATCCGGCTGTTCGGAACTACATGAGGTGGTTCCTCAGTTCCCAAAACTGTTTGAGTATAGAGTCTAGCGAGTTCTCAGTCCCCAGAAACATAGAAACCAGCTCTTGATCAGAATTGGTATTCAGTTCAGGGTATTCTCCGAAGAGCATCCATCTAAATTTAGACTCTAACACAACAGGCATGTGCTGACCTACTTCAAGTGGCCCACTCATACAAACTTGTGTATAGATGTCAGCGCCCAGCAATATGTCAACAGTACTGGTTTTGTCAAATTCAGAATTAGCTAATGGAAGAGACTCCTGTTGCCACAGTTGCTCATGGTAGATTGCTGGTGATTTTGGATACCACGAAAAAAAGTGAGCGAAGGAACATTGTGATACAATAGAAGATTGGATTTTGCAACTGACAGCTCCCTTCAAACTGACAGTACCATTCGCAAGACCACAAACTCTTTTCTTGACCTTTTTAAATGGTCAAGACAGAACATTAGCAGCTGGCTTCTGTCATGAAGGATGCCTGAGCTGCCCTGTCCAGTAAGCAGCGCATCATGTGCGGTTTACTGTCAGCATCATACACAATTACCAGGGCCGTAGATAACAAACTGAAGTGCAACCACAAGCTGAAGAAACGCCCACAAATTTTTTAGTCTCATCATCAGCCCTTGAAGTATTATTTTCAACTGGAGTCACTGAATTAGGCCTAGACTGACAATCAACACGAAGTAGAGAATGATGCCTTTTTTTACATCGAAAACAGGTACAGGATGATGAACAAAAGGATGCTACAGTATGGGCTGTTCCCAGGCAGTTGAAGCGGAGTTTCTTACTGCAAGCTATTTATTGACTGTCTTGCTGATGGTGAGGCATTAATGAATTATGGACATTCATACACAGAATGAGTGGTCTGTTGACAGACAATATATGGCTTTGACTGGTTGGGCTCAGAATTGGTTGCAAATACTGATTTGGTTGGTCGCTCATGATATTCGATGTGAGTAAACAGGACGAGCATACTACCTCCGATGTAATGGACTGCAGGATGGAATGTGGTATACATGGAAATATTCCTGCAAACACGTACGCTTTCTGCCTGATACTTCACGGCGGGTTCCATTGTACAATTGCAGAGACAAGACCGTGAAAATACTGTCATGAGTGCAACTGACAATACATAAATATAACTGTTCACACACTATAACCGATTATTCGTCTTCGAGCATCGCCAGCTTCAAGGGTCAAGACGGTGCTGAAATGACGTAATGGACAGTCGTATGTCAAGTGGTGGAGTTTCCCAGCCCGCTACAATTCCCGGGTTGCCGGTGCAGACATCAAGCGGTGAACACAAAAGATTTTAAATAAAAAATATGTTGAAAAATAAAACAAAAAATTTAATATGACAACTTACGTACTTTACAGGAATTGTCCTTGTCACCATTCGATACAGGTCGATAAGAAGCGACAAAATCAAGAAATTAGCACCCTGCATATAGATTAGACCCAAAACCACTCTGCGCAGATGTATATAAGGCTGTGTGCCCCCAAGAAATGCAGTTAATTCTCAGCATCTCGCTTCAGCACAACTTGTGCTGAAACTCTCTGCCCACCCTCCTCCTTTCAAGTAACTCTACCAGCGACCAGACGTCTCCCAGAGACCAACGACCAACTACCCCCAAAGAGTCTACGTCTCCCCCTTAACCACACTTACTTGCATAGTAGTGACACACGAGTCCCTTTAGGACTAACAGTGTTCTCAGTTAGGGTCAGTTGTTTTCATAGGTTTCTAGTTAATTGATCTTATTATTTCTGACAGATCCCCTTCACCACTATTTAGCATTAACTTCCACACATTACTTAGCGATTTGGTAAAGTGCAGAAGTTAGTACAGGTCACCATATTTATTCTTCATTGAATAAACACGTTTTCAGTCTAACCTCTGAGTAATCACTCTAGGGTGAACTTGTACCTTTCATCAAATCCTGGTAAGCATCATCCCTCAAGGAAGTGACAAGGACAGCACGTATGTTGCCAAACACTACACATTCATAGGGCACCATACTGTGGACAGGATGCTGAAGAGTACCTAGTGCGCAGTACGGTAGAGTCCCCTACTAGCAAGACAACACGACGAAGCATTTAGGCCACCCGAGTCAGTTAACCCACACCATTCACCGCGTATAGCTCTGCCGGTTGGAGTGACAGGTCTGACAAGGACTGACCTAATCACCTCTGGGTAAAACTTAGCTAGGGAATTGTCGCCAGCCTTTTCATTGCAGAGGTGAACGTTAGACCCTTCCCATTAATGGCATTCATGCATAGAAGTAACAAGGGGAGTAACAGGACAGCTACTGTCCCTGAGGCTGACCAGTTACTACGTAACCCTGCTCCATCAGCCTTCAGCTGTTCATTTCCCTGAGAGCAAGCCCAAACCACCCATAAGCTGTTCAGGCCTCACCTCACAGTTTACCCCACTAACCTCTTTGACCCTACCAGCAAGACCATCGGAACACCACACCCCGTCGTCGTCAGCATATTAAAAGGCCTACCTGTGGCCTTGAGAAATACCCAGAGACCAGCTTCCAGCCCGCGGCATCCAGTCGCCTACCTCGGCGCCCAGCTGCAGCTACTACAGAGGACCAGCGAGAGGACAACTCCACAGCTTCCAGATGCCAACTAACCCTGGGTGAGGTCCAAAAAAAGGTCATTCAGCAATGGCACTTAACCCCGGCCTCTCCAAGGGCTCTCATTACACCACTTGATTTCATACCCAGTAGACGGCCTACTCGTCCAACCCTGTACAAAGGTCTAGTTAATGCCAAGCGCCATATAGTTCAAACTCCATCTCATTAGAGCTTGTAAGGAACCCATGTCCCTGGCCCAACATCTAGTAAAACCCTTGCTTGTGTTTGATTTGCACCAACTTAACCCAGCCATCATGCATCAATTCAACCACCTTCAACTTCTAAAGTTGTTTTGCCCTGCAGTTAGGAAAGACCATTTTAGGTCTAGTGCCTGCTACACATCACGAGAAACTGAACTTGGGTAAGATGAGTCATAATTAAGTGCTGTCATTGGCTGAGCATACTTGGCAGTAGGACAAGTTCGTACAAAGCACACACTCAAAGTAGTTCAGCAGAAAATGGCACGGAGTTAAACAAACTTATAAACTTTGTTTTCCATTCAGAACATGACTATGCATTCTGGTATTATTTCACTGGCAAATGTCACTGAAGCCCGTAGTTGCACTGTACTAAAAATTGCTAAAAATAATATTTAACTTTGATGTAATATCTCATGGTTCTACACTGCAACATCTATACTATTTTTTAAATAAATCCCATTACAAAACGCACAAAAATTAAAAACTAAAAAAAAAAAAATAATTAGTGTGATTATTTATGGTCATTTACACTTCCTGCCTAGCACCTAGAAGGCAACTAGTGAGGCTGCTATCACACTAATGAAAGTAACACTCCTACAACAACTGCAGGCAGTGTGATCGACAGGAATACCTGTGACATACCGGGATGTTGTGGCCCTTCTCACTACACACAGTGACGGTGACTTCAACATTCTTGTCAGTGGACTTGCTGCCCTTGGAGAACTCCCCAGACACCAAGGTGAGGTAGAGGTCGTTGCGCACGTCGCCTGGCAGGATAACTTCGGGGAAGCCCATCTTGCGGGCGACCGCCATGTTGCCCAGCACCAGGTGGGGGTTCTCCTCCCTCACCTGCACCACACACACACAGCCCAAAGGTCAGCCTCTGCCATGACTCCACCCCACACATGCAGCAGTCTTGGAGTAAGCAGCATCATGGCTTCCGCTACAACTTGAACTCCTGGCACAAATACTATGCATGTGCTACAATGTACAAACACATTGTTATGAGCTATTCAAGGTAAAGTCAGCACTTTTGAAAGCCTTTTCATTTGGAATAATAGTCAATAAATATACGAGGGTTATTCGGAAAGTAAGGTCCGAATCGCCGTAGCTAATAGAATGTCACGCGAATATTCTAACGCGCATGCGCACTGACTCCCGGCACATGCCTTACTCATCAAACAATGCCATTTGCATTGGTATTGTTGCAGTGTGCTGTTTACAGTGTCAGTTAAAAATGTTTAAAACAATTTATCAACCCACCGACTGTGAAATAAGATCAGTGAGTCCGTTTTTTCGGCAAGGGACGTTTCAGCAGCGGAAGTTCATCAACAGATAAGTCAAACGTATGGCCCCAATGCGATGAGTGTCAGCAAAGTTCATAAGTGGGTGAGAGCTTTCAAGGACGGACGGGAAAATGTCCATGATGAACCGCCATCAAGCCGATCATCAGTGACCACAGAACATTTGGTCAAAGCCATGGACGAAAAGATTCGTGAAGACCGGCTATTCACAACTTCAACTTTAGCATTGAATTTCTGAATGTGGGTAGAACAACTTTAAACAAAATTGTCTCTGAAAATTTGCAATTTCACAAATTGTGCACACATTGGGTTCCCAGGCTGCTTACTGAGGAACACCAAATGAAAAGAATGGCTTGTGCTCTTAATGTTTTAGACCGATATCATAAGGAAGGTGATCAATTTTTAGAGAAGATTGTCACAGGGGACGAGATGTGGGTTTCTCACATGACTCCAGAGTCTAAACTTCAGTCAATGGAATGGCGTCACCAGACATCACCAGTCAAAGTCAAGGCCAAGCGGACAATCTCAACACGCAAGGTTATGGCAACCGTGTTTTGGGATAGACATAGTCTTGTTAGTCGAGTTTATGCAGCAAGGGACAACAATCATTGCAGCCACTTACTGCGCTACCCTGACTTAACTTTGACGTGCAATACGAAATAAGCGACGTGGCCTTCTGACGTCTGGAGTTTTGTTGCTACATGACAATGCCAGACCCCATTCTGCCATTCACATCCAAAATCTGATCAGATCTTTTGAATGGGAACCGATTGACCACCCACCGTACAGTCCAGACTTGGCGCTGATCGATTTTCACTTGTTCCACTACCTAAAGGTAAACGCCTTTAGGTAGGCAAGTGCTTCGCCACAGATGACACGGTGAAAGAAGCAGTTACAGACTGGTTATCCTTACAGGCGGCAGACGTCTATGACTTAGGCATATAAAAGCTTGTAGAACGTTATGAAAAATGTTTAAACAAATATGGAAACTATGTAGAAAAATAGAGAAACATGTAAGGAATTAAATAAAAAAACGTTTTTGGAAAAATCTGTGATGGTTTATGTTTTATAAGAAATCGGACCTTACTTTCCGAATAACCCTCGTATTTTATTTTAGCCTTAGACGTTGACTTCTGAGTGTGGTGGAATATACACACAGTGTTTATTATTTACATGTCAATATTTATTTATAAAAGTGGTTAAAGGATAGAAAATGGCTGAAAGGAAAAAGTAACTAGGGCCTCAAAAGCACTCACTTTACGATGAACAGCCTATATACGCTATACATTATAAACAGAGCACTTTTGAAAGCCCTGCTTAAGATTTAGCACACTGTGTACTCTTCCACCATAGGTAAAATCAACATTCCCATGGGCCTGATCTCTTTATTCATGCGTCGGTCGAGTGAAACTATGACATTAGCAGAAAAGTAAATATTTTACATCCTTACTAGCTCTTACACTTATATGCATTAAAAACAAAAAAACCAAGGAAATAATTTCAACATTCAAAATGTTTATCTAACAGTTTTAATTGAACATTATGCATAGAATAATTATTCTCCCTCCATTATTTCAAGCTTTACTAAGTACCATACCAGTCAATGTGCCCATTCAAAAGATATGCAGGTACGGGCATTGATGTTTTCCAAAGGTTGATTTCAAAAGTGCTTAATTAACCAAGAACAGCCTATAGTTTTACAATGGCACAGCAAATCAAATGAAACCTAACACGTTTTACTAGTGACTCTGATCAATGTTATTTTAGGTGTTAAAAATATTGAATCATGATTCCTGCAATGGAGATGCATGATTAAGTGAAAAATTTTGAACATACTCCATTGCTATACTATGTCGTCACAGAAAGCTAAGCCTGAGAAATGAAAAAAACACGAAAAACGAGCCAAGAGTGGCTGTAGTCAAAATATATAAATGAAAGGTATAATAAATTTTACAAGGAATTTTATCAGATTTATAACAAAATAGAAAAACAAAAAATAAAATTACAAAAGGAATTTTCCAACGAAAAAATTTAAAAAACCAAGGACAACACAACAATGACAACACGGACAAACAGTTGGTTTCAATCAAATGGAAAAAGTGAAAAAACCAACATCAACACACCTACAGTATAGATGAACACTGAGAAGAAGACAAAATTTTGCACAAGACTGGAAGACACAACGATGATGAGATAGAAGAAAGGACACAGTAAACTTCCTTAGACAAGCGTGTGATTGCATGAGGACAATAGCCTATAAGAACCATTATTAGGTGCATAGGTGCATGGCCAAGCAGGACAGAACTTGACTGCCATTGACTGTGCAAGAAGAAGGGATCTATACAGTATCTAGACAACTTTATGTTTCCATTTTTCACTTTTAATTCGCTTGAAGACGGGAGCAGATGTCAGCTCCTAAAACATTGCTACAAGCTCGTCTAAAAAAACCTACTGTGTTTTTCCGTGTTATCATTGTGCCTTCCAGTCGTGTGCAAAATTTTGTCTAAGTCTTAGTGTTCCTCTGTACTGTCTTAAGTGTGATGTCCATGATTTTTTCACTTTTTCTGTTTGATTGAAACCAACTGTTCATTTGTGTTGTCATCATTGTGTTGTCCTCGGTTTTTTCAGTATTTTAGTTTAAAAATTCGTCCTGTAATTTTATTTTTTGTTTCTCAATTTTGTTATAAGTCTGAAAATATTCCTTGTGGTATTTATTATACGTTATATTTATACATTTTGACTATAGAAACTCATGGCTCATTTTTCATGTTTGTGTCATGACTCAGGCTTGATTTTCTGTGACCACATAGTGCAGCAACAGAGTAAGTTCAAAATATTTCACTTAATCATCCAAAAGCCCATATCAATGATGGTTCGTTGAATACTTTGCACGCTGGCACTTGATGCCCCAGCATTGAAATCTGCGCCTATTTGAGAAAGGGTTGCACGTCTGTCACGTTTAATGATTCTCGTCAGTCGTCGTTTGTCCCGTTCTTTCACGATCTTTTTCCGGCCGCAGCGATGTCGAAGATGTGATGTTTTACCGGATTCCCGATATTCACGGTACACTCGTGAAATGGTCGTACGCGAAAATCCAAATTTTATCGCTACCTCGGAGATGCTATGTCCCATCTCTCGTGCGCCGACTATAACACCACGTTCAAACTCACTTAAATCTTGATAACCTGCCATTGTAACAGCAGTAACCAATCTAGCAACTTTGCCAGACGCTTGTTGTCTTATGTAGGCGCTGCCGACCGCATCTCGTTACTCTGATTGGTTCCATACCTCTGTTATTTGCATACGCATGCCTATACCAGTTTTTTGGCTCTCCAGTGTACATTAAGGAACACTAGCAAATATTGGTTTTTCAATTTTGGAGGCATTTTCTTTCTGTTGTGTCTCCACAAATGCTAACCACCCAACTGCGCAGCACAAAATCCTGGCAAAAAAAGATTATCAACAGCAAAAGAAGGGCACTCTCACACGTAAAACCAATTCAGAAATGCAGCACAAAAACCACTTTCTACATCTCTTGGCAAAATAAAATATACTAAACGTGTATAAAGGCAGTTCACGATATAGTGAGCTCTCTAGAAATCAACCTATGAATAAAATCACTGCCAGCAACTGTATACGTGTAACCATGCGTGTCACCACACAGACTTGTGATGCACAATTCCAGTTATGTTGGAAATGAAGAAGATAAAGTAGTTCTAGGTAATAATGCTGCGTTAGAATTGAATTTTTAAAGTGTTATTTTTTGATTTCATACATATTAAAGTAAATATTGGCGTGAAAATTATGTATTTATTGTAAACTATAATTGTGTTGAGTCATGTGATCGGCACACCAGTAAAAACCAATAGTCTATTGTCTTGGTTCCTTCTTACTTTGCTGTGCAGTGTACTGTGGCTCTGATGCAAGCTGTGAATTTGGAAGTTGGAGGTTCTTGTGTTTTAATATTTCTAGGTCCTTTTTCAGTTACTCTTCAATCATCATTGGTTGTGTAGCCACAAGTTTCAGTAATTCTCGACAAACAAAAAGCCAACATCAAGAGGATATCATCAATGTTGCCTAGAGAATTTAAGTTATTCGTTAATTTGCCGAGGAGAGATGAAGCCCTGCAACATCATCAAACGGATTGCCGAAATGTTGAGAATTCCAACTGCAACTGTCCAGGGCTATGCGTAAACAAGTATTAACAGTGTGTTTTCCCAAAATGGTTTTGTCATTAGTTGAAAAAAAGGTAATTTTCTAGATTAGGGGCTTTTCTGAAAATAAGAAAAAAAACTCCAGAAAGTGGTATATTTCGACTCTACTAATAACGTAGAACACGAATATATTGGGGGCATAGCTTTAAAATAAGTACAACATATTTTTAAAAATTGAACAAGTTTGTGAGGTGACTGTTTCTGACAGTTTGTTTACGTTTTGAACGAAACGTTTTATG
>NQII01000687.1:86642-137364 GCA_002778355.1 Clitarchus hookeri
AATAGTGATTCACCCATCGTGGAGTTAGGTTCTGTTAGGTTAGGTGGGTACATGTTAGGAAATTCGTCGTACGTTAATGCCCCTAGTATATTCGTGTTCTACGTTATTAGTAGAGTCGAAATATACCACTTTCTGGAGTTTTTTTTCTTATTTTCAGAAAAGCCCCTAAACTAGAAAATTACCGAAAAAAAAATCAACTGTATAAAAATGTATATTAGCAGTTCAAAATGTGATAAAAGTTAAATAATAATTAAAGTAATGGATGACAGCAGAAATGCAACATTAATGTAGGCATATGAATTTTTCAAGTTCTATCTCATCAGTTTGACAGATAATAGAAAAATTTAAAAATTATCAGTACGCCTACGTATTTACTTATGCCCAGCTACGTAACTTTTTTTTTTAATTCACCTTGACAGAAAGTACAAATTTGGCCATCAATAATTAAGGTTAAAATGACAGATTTTGAAACCTTGATATTGTTTTGTAATGTAGGCCTAACCTCAAACTTTGTTCTCATGATAGTTATTGATTTAAAGTTCAAATACTGTCATAAGGTTTACTATTCTTAATGCAACATGCAGGTCATGGTTTTATGCTACACTGAAGGTATTCCAACATTTGAACTATAACAACATTTTGGAGTTGGTTTGGTTAACTATGCTGGACCCACAGGTTTACTTGTTGCTGGCATCCTTTCAAGATGTAACTGTTGGTGTATATATGTGTAAATAGTACTTAATTGTGAACGTACAACAAACTTCTACATAAAGGTATTTGAATGAACTGAGTTCCCACCTCAGCAGACAGTGCTTGGTGTTGCCACCATTGGCACCACTGCTTCTAGTTGCAACAGCCAGTTTGTCTCGTCATTGAAAAGTAACAGTTCACATGACGCGCATGCGCAACGTGTCGCGATGTTATTAGCATGAACGGTACATTACGTTATTTCAACAAGTAATTTTGTGACATTACGAGGCTGTATGAAGAAATACTAAGAAGCATGTTGTCGACGAAAGAATTATTAAGGAATTTCATGAAGCAAGGTTAAATGAACTTGATCAATTGTGCTCCCGCATCATCAAGTAGATAAGTAAAAATTTCAGAAATGGCAGGACGTTAACAGTAGTATACAAATGTATTGTCTGGCACAGGATTCAATTTGTTTAATAACGTGGAACTAATAAATTGGCCAAAATTGATGCTCGTTCAATCCATCTGGATGATGGCCATGTTCAATATTCATAATCTTAGGAGGTAGCTGTGGTCGTGAACAACAGACATTTTAAAAGCCGACAGTCATATTTGTTTTATAAGTACAGGATTTGCAAAATCGAAGATCTGTATTTACCACATGATTAAAATACTACACTTTCCATCCGACAGTGTACCTAAATATAAAGTGTGGCCATCGTCCAGATGGATTGAGCGAGCACTAATACTGGCCAACTAGCTCCATGTTCAATGTCCTGAACTCTTCGCCACAATTCCAAATGCAGTTCCAGATACAGTTCTTTAGTATTTCCTCTTTAATGAACTGAAATTAATATTGAACTGGAATAAAATAAGGAACTACGAAATACAGTTATTTTGTACAGTCACCTCGAAAGGTATTGACACGCTGACATTTTAGAGGCTCGTTATAGTCTATTCATGGCTTCTTCAAACTATTCTAATCAAAATTTTGAAAAATCGCCCCATGTATAACATACTTGGTTGTTTTCTAAATATGTCATGTATCGCAAGCGTTTTATACTTTTGTCAACATAAAAATACCTTATTTTTGGATATTGTTGGTCCCATTCCAAGGAGTAAATTAGGAAATAATATATTGTTAGTGTGTGCTGATGCTTTCACTAAATTCTTATTGTTAATTCCACTTCGGAAAGCTGATGCTATGTCCCCTATTCGTGATCTTCAAGTACACATTTTTAAAAATTTTGGTACACCTTCATCTATTGTGTTGGACAACGGTCCACAGTTTACTTCTCATATTTTTAAGAAGATGTGTTTTTCTCATGGCATGCACCACATAACTTTATGCCCATACAATCCTCCTCCTTCGCATGCGGAGAGTTTCAATCAAAACCTTTGTTCAGCACTCATTGCTTTCCATGCGACGGACAAAACAAATTGGGATAAAAACTCTCTCTTGGCTTCAATTGGCTTTCAATTATACCAAACATGAATCACACAAAACCCGCCCATTCAATCTTATGTTTACCTTTGTCCCAAAAAACCCTTTTACAAATTTCTGGCATTTGAATGACTTGTTACCACACAATCCTAAGGATATTCGTGATATTTGGGCATCTGCCCTCAAGAATTTAAAGCGCGCTCATTTCAAGAGTTGTGCCAAGTATAACAAAGGTCGCATTGATAATCCTTTTCATGTAGGTGTCCTCGTTCTGTGCAAAGCACACCTTATCAGCAAGGCAGTTGATAAGAAACTGGCAAAAATGTCTTGCAGTTGGTCGGGCCCATATCAAATCCAACGTTTTTTGACGCCAGTCACTGCCGCCTGCTTTGGCTGACCCCAGTTCAGGAGCATTGATCACAAGAACTCATGTCTCTCATTTGAAAAGATTTCAATCCACAAAATAATTTTCTTTTTGCACTGTTTAGGAGCTGCAGACCCTAACTGTGCACTTGTTTATTTGGTTGTACAACGACACAATTTGTATCTCCCTTTGAACAAAAATTAAAATAATTCAGTAACATTTGTTACTTGTTCGATCCTGACTTTGTCTTGATCCTGGACTGATCACCCAATGAGCTGAGTCATTTTGGGATCCATGTCATTTGAAAGCTCTCACCTTCTCAGAAAAACTGCGGTACTAAGTTAAGTTGATTCTAGATTAAATTCACCTGCCTTTGTAGCCAATAATTTTTTTTTGCTCCGAATTCAGATTGTTTGCTTGTAATATATGTATTATTGAATTTATTTTATGTTCAATGTCCATTTAATCTGGTGATAATTCTAGTTGAATATTTTTGGGTATTTTGTATTTGTATGGGAATTGAACTAGTTAGGTTCAAGATTAATTGTTAATCTTTTGCACATGTGAGATACTCTTGTTTAATTGGGTCTTGCTTGATCTTTAGGTATTCTGTTAATTATGGTAATATTTGGTAGTTAATGTTATTTTACCATTGTGGTATGGTTAATGTTAATGGTAATTAAATTTTGTAGGTATCTGATTTCTGAACATTGCAGTCTGTTTTCTCTTGCCACCTTACTCTTTGCAGGGTCCTATTCTGTGTTTTACAGTTTCTGCCTGTTATATCAACACCATATTTGCTCCCTTGGCCATCGTCAAGCAGTTGCCAGCCATACATGTGTTTTATTGGTCACTGTAACAAATTTGAACTCTGGTGTAATTTTTGAGAAAAATTAAGACTTTTTTTAGGCAACTTTTATTCCATAGAGCTAAATTTTGATCTACAAGCATTACACGAAGAATGTGTGGAATTAAACAGTATGCTAAATTCAGTGCTTAGTGTGCACAAGAACTTAGAAACCAATAGTAAAAACTGTTTGTTTGACTAAAATTTTAGTTTTGCTCTTTTGCAATTGGAGGACAACCTTATTGCCTTCAAGACTGAAGGTCTTTACTTACCCTTACATCTCTACTGCCTAAGTCTCGAACAAAAAGGGGAATGTTGAATACTGGAGGCAAGGTGCTTAAAACCGTATTTGGAACTATGGATGATGATGACTTGAAAAGTATAGAAAAAAGCAGTCTAGCAACCAACATGGCGGTAAGTGGTTATGTTTGCGGGCTCGCTCTTATTGTATCTCGTTTTTAATTAGTTGTGGATGTTGCATCCATTTTCGATATAGTCCACAGTGCGAGCATACAGCATTTATGGTCTTCTAGACCTGATCCGTGCCAAGATTTGAGTGTGTGTTTTGTGTGGAACAGTGACTTTTGTTTTGCCAAGTGTTTTGCTTTGTTTTGTCGTGGCACATTTGGTGCCCTTCGTTTCAGCACACAACTTGAATTTATTTTGTTTTCGGAATGCCATGTGCTTAGTACTTCAAGAAGTGTGGCATTTTAATTTTCATTACAGCATGCCAGGTATTCAAGTTCCTACGCACGTTTTTGTTTTTGTCTGCACTGTTACGTGGGGGAAATATGTTCGTTTCGGTACACGTGAAGAAGTCAACATTGATAAAGACTTCAGTTTCACTGTTGGAAAGGAATTTAGAAGAATAAATGGTGTTGATCATAGCAGCTGTCCTTATGCCTGTACCGCTTCATTGTTCAGGGAAGTGAAAAAATTTCAATGTCCTCTTTTGTCTCTTAAGGCTTTCTGTATTCTTTATCTCTACTGTTACCTTTTATTGTTTTGTACTCGTATTCACTTGTTATCCCAAGTGGTGTTACATAGTTGAGGTTATGGTTGGTTTGACACATTCTTAACCTCAAACTCAGTCATCACGCCAAACTGTTAACGTACATAATCCAACCATGGCCAAAGTACGTTCAGCGCTGGTGCGCCTTCGCTCAACTGAAAGCAGTATCAAGCAAGCTAGTGAACTCGGACAGGCTGTTACCACAGATACATCCAAGAAAACAGTGTTTTTGACCACTGTGCAGGATCTCCCTAAACTCCGCGACCACTTTGATGCCGATTATGTCACTGTCAAGGCAGCAACAGCCAAAGATTTTGATTTTGATGAATAAGCAGCACGCATGGTTGACTTTGAGGAGAAGTACTTTCCAATTACGGACATTGTCGACTGCTTGACCATTCAGCCCAAGGAAGATTCAATGTCGTCGACAGGTCAGAATAGCAGTTCTCGTGTATCTCTCCCAAAGACCATGCTTCCCAGTTTTGATGGTGACTCAAAACAGTGGTTCAATTTCTCTAATTTTTTCACCAGTGGAAAAACTAGCCTATCTGAAGACTGCCTTTTGAGGTAAGGCTCTCCGTTTGGTACAGTCGTTGCCTATGTCAGACTCCAATTTTAGTGTCACTTGGAAACTGTTAACAGCTCGGTATGAAAACAAATGCCTCCTAGTAGAAATGTATGTTGCCGCGTTACTGCAAGGTCCCTCAGCTTGTATTGACTGCGCAATATCCTTGCGTCACTTGTTAGTCATCACAGAAAATGTGTCCGCCTGAATGCCCTAAATGTCCCAGTAGAGCATTGGGACTTGCTACTTTTATCAATTGTATGTATAAAATTTGGACATGGTATTGCACACACAGTGGGAGATGACTCTTTTGGATGAATTTCCCACTTGAGATCAATTTTTTGTTGTGTTCCTTGAGAAGCATTGCAAGGCTCAAGAGATAGTAAGCCCTGTCAAATATAAGAGTGCCTTATTCTTCCATTTAAGTCAAAAATAATAAAAACCCCACCTAAATGGCTGCATGATCGTGAGCAGAAGTCCAAATGCTTAGTGAGCTCTCATTCATCATGTTGCTTGTGTAAGGGTCCTCACAGTTTGCACAAATGTTCAGAATTTTGTAAACATTCTCCAGAGGATCGCTTCAAGGTACTTAAGGAACACTAATAATATCTCAATTGCCTTGCTGATTCGCACAAAGTAAAACAGTGTCCTTTAAAGTCATCCTGTTGGTGCTGTGGCTCGCGACGCCATTCGCTGGTGTACTTCTGGCGAGTGCTGATAGGACTGCAGACAGCAGCTCCGCATCACAAGAAGAGCCACACTCAATTGTAACTGCAGTTGCACCTGTCACACGTTCAGTGCCAACTGTGTTGCTGTCCACTGCGCAGGTATACGTTGTCAATGCTTCTGGACCATTATTGGATTATGCAAGCCAGGCAAGCTTTATTACTGAGCGCTGCCTGTAAAATTTGGGACTGCTTCGCAAAAGAACTTAGCTGTTCAATGTCTTTCCAACAATCCAGTCAATGCTGCTAAGTGTCGTATACATCCATTGTAATGTCTCCTCTAGAAGAAAATCTTAATTTTTCTGTTGATGCCTTTGTGCTTCCTAGAATCACACACCAATTGCTTAGTGTACAAACTTTCTAGGGATGTGCACAAGGCTGCCCATCTCAAGTTGGCAGATTCAACCTTTGACACTCCAGGCCCAATTGATATACTTATTGGTGCAGACTTATTCCCATGTCTGCTAACAGGGGGTAAATTTGAAGGCACTCCTACAGTTTTGGATTCTGTCCTAGATTGGATTCTCATGGGGTGAGTGGAGTAAAAGGGTTTCCCTACAGTTGGATCGGGTCGTTTTGTGTTTCACTTTTGACTGTTCCTTTTCTATCTGAAGTGATGAGACGTTTCTGGGTTCCCACCAAGTAAACACCTTTTGAGAAAAGACATTCAGAGTGAAACCCATTTTGTGCAAACACTCGAGGGACAGTGAAAGCAGGTATTCGTTACCCTTTCAGACATCAGCACCCACCTTTGGTCTAACCAGACCATTATGCCACAGATTTGGTACATGAAAATTTACAATTGATTAGGATTACAGAACTGTACATGATCTCTCTCCTTGAGAATTCAGTAAAGTGTGAAGCCCCAATGTGCTGCAATAAGAGCCCCTAAACATCGTGGCATGGAATCAAAGATGATCTGAGGGAATCTCCCTCCACGCAGTTTGTATGTGAGTCCATAAAACATAAACAGTGGTTGCTAAATGACCGTGACGAACAATTCGCCAACCAACCACATCCCAGACATGTTCTATGGGCGATATATCAGGAAAATATGCAGGCCAGAGAAGCAGTGGTACCCGTCATTCATTGAAGAAGGTTTGCACATTCCTCGCCACATGTGGTCAGGCATTGTCCTGCTGAAATATAGCATTTGGAATTGCCTGAAGGAGGGGCAGTACCTAGAGCTCTAAAACCTCCCTGATGTAGCAGATGCTGTTCAGATTGCCCTCAATACGTAGGAGTCAAGATCGCATGTTGTATCCAATGGGGCCCCAAACTATCACACTTGGCGTTTGTCCATCACACTTGGCGTTTGTCCGCTATGCAGCTCCACAATGCAGGCTGCCAGATTGTGGTCACCATGGTAGCATCTAACACATATGCAACCATCACTGTAGGACACGTTGAAGCAAGACTCATCATAAAAAACAACATTTTGCCACTCAGCACGCCACTCACATGGCCACTCCAGTCTGAGGTGTTTACGGTTTCTGGACAATGGTAGCAGACGCAATGGCATGCATGCCACTAGTAAAGTCCGCAGCAGACGGCGTCGAACCGTCAACGCAGAAAGGTCCAAACCCGTTACAGTGCTCCAGTGTGGAGCCAACACTGTGGACAAGGTTGTACGGTTCGTTACAGCCATGCGGACAAGATGGCGGTCATCCCGTGCTGTGGTCACATTGCGTGGTCCAGTACCTGCTCGTCGCTGCATACAATACTCTTCTATCAACTGGTTCCACATACGCATCACTGTCGTAGCAGCTTGCCCTGTATGTAGGTGCTTGCAGTCGGCGGGCGACTTGTGCCTGATCCTGAGGGGAGTAGCTGAAGGCTGACTGAAATGGATTGCTTGACAACTGATTGGCTGTCAAGATGACAACGAGATGACAACTGTAGTTGTCATCTCGTCTCCCCACTTTGTCCCTTCTTGTCGGGTGAAGGGCATGGGGTAGCTTCTATGATCCAGCGCAACAGGATAGGGGCAGGCGACAGAATTCCCTAGCTTAAAGTACCCAGAGACAATGGAGTCATGCCGCGTCTGTCCTGTCACTCCAACCGGTGAATTGCATGCGGTGGATGGAGTGATTTGATTACCTTGGGGTGGCTCTACTGCTTCGTCGTGAGCTGCTTAGATGTGACCGGGTCACGCCTTGTCAGTCCTGACACTCCAACCGGCAAATTGCATGCGGTGGATGGAGTAGGTAAGCTGACTCAGGTGGCCTAATCGCTTCCATGGGGAGTGTACCTAGTAGGGAACTATACCATATGGGCCCAGAGTATGGATGGCTGACGAGCTTCTGTTCTGATTACATACATGCTGCCCGGTCAAGGGAGCCTGCAGTCCTACGATATTGGAAATCAGGTTTAAATGGCGCAGTCACCTGCCTCTCCCTTGAGAGATGGCATTTACAAGATAGCAGACAGGAAATAATTCACCATAGAATTAGAACACAGAGGTTAGACTCAAACGTAGTATTCTAAAGAGAATTAACACGGTGACCCGTACTAACTCCTAGGCTCTCGTGGTTCTCAAGCAACTTGCGGAAGTTACATTAAGAACAGGTGAAGGGGACCTGTTGATAAAATAAAAGCTAGAGCAATGAAATACGGAAGCTGTGAGAATGGCTCCAACCCTACTGTCGAATGGTGTTGTTCTGAAGGGGCTGGGGTAAACGTTCCAAACTGGAGTGTGTGTAAGTGGGGGTTGAAGGTATCTTGTAGCGGTAGCGGTTCTCGTAGAGACGAAGAGAGTAGAGGACTCTGGCACAGCTGAGTGAATCCGGCCTTAAATACAGCTTGATGGCACTCTCTTCGGCTTCCTTCGGTTCAGGCATCTTTGGTGGGGTGGCTTCTCCCTTCGTGGTCAGTACAGCCCTTGCTGCACTCTCTTGGCAAATTAATGAAGCGGGGTAGTTTCCCTGTATGTGGGTGGTATCCGGCGCTCGTTTAGGGGTTGGATGGCTTCGTTCGGCTGGCTAGGCAGGGACGTTTGACTGAGGAGTGTGTTTGGTATAATTGGCAATGCATGTTTGTCGGTAGTTTCCTTGGGTATCCCAGGTTAGGAACATGCCTGTTGGCTCTGGAGGCAAGCAGACTCTGAGTTTGATTCTCCATTGGGTCACCGTAACGTCGCATGTGATGAGTTGAAGTTGAAAAAAAAAATTGCCAGTTAAGCATCATTCGTCAAGTCTTTGCAGTTGTGTCTTTGCCTTGTCCTGGCAGTCTCCTTCAAAGACGATTTGTCAGCTTTGCAGAAGGATCAGCGCATTTCACTACAGCTTTGGAAGATTGCCCCCTTCATTGATAGTGCTGGAGTGATGAGAGTAGGGGGTAGGCTGCATCATTCTAACCTGTCTTTTGATCAAAAACATCCGGTTCTGTTCCCCAAGAAAAACAGATCTAATTATTTGGCCTCACCACAAGCAACATCATCATCCTGGGCTGCAGGCATTACAGGATATACTGATATAACAGTGCTGGATTCTAGATGATAAGCATGCTATCTCGCTGATGCATTACGCGTAGCTGGCAATATCTTTTTTGTTTCTCCGACTTCAACTCAGCCCATGAGACGTCACTGTAACCACCCAAGGAACGAACCAGAGACAGCTACACACAGAAGACGACTGATACGCTCACGTAGAGTTGTACTAAATACACACATCAATCATGCGTCCCTGCCTAACCAGCCGAATGAAGCCAGCGTGCCACAAAGCAAGCGTCAGATACACCCACAACCACAGACCTACTCCGCTTCCATCCCTCACAAAGAGAGCGCGGCAAGGGATGACGCCACCCACGAAGGGAGGAGCCAGCCGGACGAAGATGTCCAAACCACCGAAGAAAGCTGAAGGGAGGTTGTCGACCGTATTTAACGCCGGACGAGCTCCCAAAATGCCAGTTAACATTGCATTGTCGACCTCTACCTTGAAAATTCAGCAGCTCACTCTTCCACTGTCGTGCTAGGGCTCTCAGCTCCCAACATCTCTTCAAGATCTACTATCAGCGAAGTTTGCTTCAACCCCCGATACAAACACTCCATTTGGGAGTGCTTACCCCGTCCCTTCAGGACCACACTAGACCACAGTAGGGTTAGAGTCATTCTCACGACTTTTTTATTAGTTGCTCTAGACCTGCTCTTTGCCTAACAGGTCTCCTACACCTGTTACTAGCATAACTTCTGCCAGTTGCTTGGTAATCACGAAAGCCTAGGAGTTAATACAGCTCACTGTGTTTATTCTACACAGAATAAATACGTTCAAGTCTAGGAATGGCGTTCTGATTCCAAGAGTGATTTGCACTTCTCTACTTCCTCGTAAACACTGTCCCCCAAGAGAGAGGCAGGTGACCACGTTGTAATGACGCAGTAATCTTAATTTTCGGGACCGGGACACGTGTTTCATTTTTCTTTAGCTTTGGTAAGCTTCGTAATATTTTTATCGGGTTCAAAATTAAAGCAGTGGTGGTTCATTTTTCCGTGATAGTTTGTTTATCGGACATACGTTTGCTGTTTTACGTTTATCAGGAGCCCGGTTGTCGTTTCGTTTCGAACGTCGTAGTTTTCAGTTTTTGTTAAGCGTCAACATTAGATTAGCTTCTTTCAGACTGCGTCGACAGTTTTAGTTTTGTAAGACGCAGTATCGATAATGCGTGGAGAGCGTGCGTGGCAGCAGCCCACGCCAGGCCCTTATCTGGGGAGAGGGGGGTGATAGGCAGCACAAATACACGTGTGCCTGTCGCCCTTCAAGTCACTTCAAGTCAGTCGGCGGTGAAGTCAGTTGGAAGGCAGTCACCCTTCAGGGCAGTTGGAAGTCAGTCTCCACTCAAGTCGATCGTCTAGGCCGCGTCGGGCGTGACAACCCCCACATCGGCAAACTTGAACTTACGAGATTATTTCTATGCCAGTGTGGGAGGTTGCTGCATTTCTTATTTCTTCGGGCCAGTTTGTAAGAAACGTAATAATTAGTAAACGACTGTGGCTCTGTTCTGTCCATGTCTATTTATCTGTGAACGTTTCGTACTCTGCATATTCTGAACTTCAGATGTGAAATGTATCACTGAATAGTAAATAAAAGTATGGAATAAAATACACCGCAACTTTACTTTATTTCATAATTAATTGGCGTCCATTTTACAGAGTCTCGTGTTACTCCGACTTGAGCTAGTCGAGTGATAAGTTATAGCAGAGTGGAAACGTAAAACCGGTTGTAACTGTAGCGGCCAACGTTACAGCGTCTTGCCAACCAGTTTCCGAAAATAGAGCATGAATGCGGGCGCCCTTAACTGGGCAGCATGTAAGTCACAAAACACCACACAATTTGCCGGCCACACATACTGTGGGCCCAGTGCACAAAGACACTTGGTGCAAACGTATGGTAGAGCTCCCTACTACGTACATTCCACGAGGCAGCAGCAACTGGACCACCCGAGTCGGCTAACCCACTCCATCCACCGCATGTGATTCGCCAGGCCTGACGAGGTGTGCCACCATTGCATCTGGGTACTGTAGCTAGGGAATTCTTTCACCTGCCCCTTTTTTGCTGCGACGGCCAGTAGAACCTACCCATGTCCTTCACCCGACGAGGAGGGAATAAGTGGGCAGATAAGTAGGTAGCTAAGGCTCCTACCGCCGACCAATTGCCAAGTAACCCAACCCAGTTGGCCTTCAGCCTTTCCTCCACTTGGGAACAGACACAAGCCACCCGCCGATTGCAGGGGTCTCACTTTTCAGTCACGCATAAATATCTGTTTGAGCCACCCCAGAAGACCAGCGGGACTCCACACCCAGTCGTCGTCCGCCTTCGACTTGGACTGCTTGTGGGACTGGGCATTGCCGACACTACACGTCAACCAACGCCACCTGCTGCCACCACTCGGAGCCCAGCAGCACCTGGACCAGCCAACTCCAGCCAAGCACCAGCCACCCCTGGACGGGGCCTGGAGCGTCGCCCACCGCCACTGGTCAACAGTCAGTCCCAACGCCGGCCTGCAGGTGGTATATCAGCCTCAATAGCCATCCTAGCCACCTCCAGCGCATACAAAGCTTTCCGCCGCCCAACCAGACCGACTCTGTATACCCGCTCGTAAAAGGTAAGAGCGAACGCACATAAAACCAGCCCGTAAGACCTATCAGGGTTTACTGCCTAAAACCCCCTGTAGACCAGTAGACATGCCAAGTTCACCGGCCGTCACGTGTCGTGGCATTGTTTGTGCCATTGCATTAAATGTTTCTGGGCTAGGCCTTTACCATGTCAACCAGCATGGGCCACCTACCAGCTATGAGAGTTCAACAGGGCAAACCCTTCATCAAGGTTGGAGTTGATTATGCTGGCCTGTTCACCATCAAGTCCATTTGCCTACGCAAGGCTCTACGGCAGAAGGCCAACATACGTTTGTTAATTTTTTGTGCCACTAAGATAGTGTACTTGAAATGTACATAAGACATGTCTGCCAATGCATTTATAGCTGAATATAAGCATTTTGTGGGTTATAGAGGTTGGTCTTTTGACATCTATAGCAATTGTGGTACCAATTTTGTTGGTGCCCACAATCACCTATTGAAACTACAGCACCTTTTTCGTCATCCGCTCACCAAATCGCTGTTGCCAATATCTTTGCTTCCCATGGCATTACTTGGCATTTCATCCCACCAGCTGATCTCCATTTTGGTAGTCTCTGGAAGGCAGGTATAAAGTCTGTGAAGGTTCACTTGCAAAAAGTAATTGGGGAGCAAGCGTTGACTTTTGAAGAATTCTATACTGTCCTAGTTCAGGTGAAGGCAGTGTTGAACTCCAGGCCCTTGTGTATTTTGAGCCGAGATTCCAAAAGTTTGGATGTCTTGACTCCAGGGCATTTTCTGACACCTGAACCCTTGGTTGCAGTCCCTGAGCGTGACCTGTAAGATTTGGCTGCAAACAGATTACAACGTTGGCAACTTGTGCAGCAAATTCACCAGGACATTTGGAGGCATTGGAGTAGAGATTATCTATATACCCTGCAACAGCGAACCAAATGGCATGTGAAGAGTGCTAACCTTGTCCCAATCAACTAGTCCTCGTGAAGGATGATCAACTGCCTCCGCTGCAGTGGCAATTGGGGCGTATTGTCGAGCTCCATCTAGGCAATGATGGGGTGTCTCGAGTGGCCACAGTGAGCACCGCCACAGGGACATCCAAACATCCTGCAAACAAGTTCTGCCCCCTGCTATGTGAAGAATTGAAATACATTATTTCAAGGTGGTGGGTATGTTCGGACATGTAAATTGTGTAAATAGTGGCAGTAGTAAGTGTACATTGTGACATTTTGTGTTTGGAACTTTTAGAACATTTGAATTTCCCCCGTTGTGTGGCACAAAGAGTTGGCAGCCCTGATGCTGATTCTTTACAGGGTGGCAACCCTGCTTCCTGCCGGAAGACCAGTCTAGCAACCAACATGGCGTTAAGTGGTTGTGTTTGCGGGCTCACTCTTGTATCTCATGTTTAATTAGTCGTGGATGTTGCATCTGTTTTCGATACAGTTCACAATGTGAATATGCAACATGTGGAGTGCTTACAGTCTGACGCAGGTGTTGCTGTACACCACCCAGGGACATGTCACGGCAGCTGGGGATACGTCTGTGTTTACCAGTACCATATCCAGGCTGCTAGCAGAGTGACATCTGTCATCACAGTATCACTTACAATGTTTACCTTTACAACTTGAGCATTGCAGAACACGTTGTGACCTTCTGCCGGGAACGGGCAGCATGGTATCTTGCGGATTGGCGACAAGTAATGTTCATCAATGAATCATGGTTCTGTCTGAATAGCGACAACTGCACAAATTCGAGTCTGGAGATGTCCTGAATAACACCTTGATCCATGCTTTGTTGTAGAATAGCACACCACCCCAACGAGAGGTGTCATGATGTGGGGTGCCATTTCCTAAGATCCCTGCACTCCACTCTCGGTGACTGAAGGAATTGTGATGGCATGGCGATACATCCAGGAAATTCAGTAATCATGTATGGTCCCCATCCTAATGTAGCTTGACAACCCCATTTTCCAGCAGGATAAAGCCTGGCCTCACATAGCATGGGTATCTTTGGCCTGCGTTCGTAATATCAACATGTTTCCTTGGCCAGCAAGGTCTTCAGAACTCTCGCCCATCAAGAATGTTTGGAACCAGATTAGATGGCAACTTCGGCCAGGAGGAACTATGGTGGATTTGGAGGGTCAGTTGCACCAGCTGTGGCAGGATCTTCTTCAGGCAAACATCAGATGTCTGTATGCCTCCATGCCCAACCATGTTGCCATCTGACTCCATGCTACGGGTGCTCAAACACCATACTAAGTACATCCTGCAAGTGTTAGTCCTCTGTAATGCATACTTGGTGTGGTACAATATTTTGATGTTTTCTGTAAACATACTACCATGTCCTGTGCCTGTACCCAATTATGTGCCCCTGCAATGGCACCTTCATGGTGATAAATTTTTTTGCAAATGAGTTCACAAGCGAATTCGCTATCCATCATTTCTCAGGGGAGTAACAAAAAATTTCAATACAGTACATGTGGACTTTCAATGAATGTAGTCTTGAAATGCAAATAAATAAAAAATGGTACCAAAGAATATGTTGAATGAATGTGGAATTTAAATCCATCTGGGTTCGATACATAAACATTCCACTGTATATGCATTAGTTCTGCAATAGACAGTGCACCGTTCTAATGTTGAGGACAGCGTTCAAGTTACAATGAGGTAAAACAATAAATATTAATGATGACTTGATACGAGGGTTATTCGGAAAGTAAGGTCCAATTTCTTATAAAACATAAAGCATCACAGATTTTTTTCAAAAACTTTTTTTATTTTATTCCTTACATGTTTCTTTATTTTTCTACATAGTTTCCATATTTTTTTAAACATTTGTCATAACGTTCTACAAGCTTTTGTATGCCTAAGTCGTAGACGTCTGCCGCCTGTAAGGATAACCAGTCTGTAACTGCTTCTTTCACCTCGTCATCCGTGGCGAAGCGCTTGCCGCCGAGAAACGCCTTTATATTGGTCCAAAAAATCAAGAGCACAAGCCATTCTTTTCATTTGGTGTTCCTCAGTAAGCAGCCTGGGAACCCAACGTGCGCACAATTGGTGAAATTGCAAATTTTCAGAGACAATTTTGTGCAAAGTTGTTCTACCCACATTCGTAAATTCCAATGCTTAAGTTGAAATTGTGAATCGCCGGTCTTCACGAATCTTTTCGTCCACGACTTTGACCAAATATTCTGTGAACTGATGGTCGGCCTGATTGCGGTTCATCATGGACATTTTCCCGTCCATCCTTGAAAGCTCTCACCCACTTACGCACTTTGCTGTCACTCATTAATGGAATGGGGCCATACACTTGACTTATCTGTCAATGAACTTCCGCTGCTGAAACGTTCCTTGCTGTCAAAAACAGAATCACAGACCCTATTTCATAGTCGATGGGCTGATGAAATGTTTTTTAACATTTTGAACTGACACTGTAAACAGCACACTGCAACAATACCAATGCAAATGGCGTCATTTGACGAGCAAGGCATGCCGAGAGTCGGTGCGCATACGCATTACAATGTTCGCGCGACATTCAATTAGTTACGGCGATTCGGACCTTACTTTCTGAATAACTCCCCTAGAAGCATGCAGGTTTACTAACACAATTATTCCAATAACAGAGAGATATGGGTTAAAACCCAAGGTTGAAAAGATTTTGGCACGCTCTCACAAAACTCAACAGTGATAACACAATACAACACCTTTAGATATAAACAGCTAATATAATAGCCGTCTAGGCACTGCGAAATATACTAGTTCTTTCTTGTGCGCAGAGCATGTTTGGTAAATGGCAGTGAGTAGGCATTCACGGTAAGCACTGACACAACAGGGCGCAAACATGGGCCACTAAAATCATGAAACAATTATTGAGTGGAAAATTAGCCTTAAGTCGGGCAAAGCAAACACCCTTAATTTTTACACCAATTGATGTGTACACAAAACTGAGAATTGTTGCACATATGCACCATACATAAATACACAAACTTGTGATTACAGCAATTATTATTACACGACTACCAAGTTATGGCACGTGCAAATGCATACAGCCCCACATGCATATACACACTATGTAGGGCATCCAGTACCACGAACAATCAATAATGCAAGGTGTTAAAAGGAAAAGACGTGGAAAATTAACAAAGACACGCCAACAGCGGTACCAAAGAGCATCGTGGGGTGATGCCGAAATCTCTATCAGAGCCCGCGACGACCAACTGGACGACAGATGACAACCGTGAACGAGATGATTAGATGGTACCTTAAACCTAAATTATTTAATACATGGCACATGGAGTTCAGTTGTGGAAGTCTAAAAGACACAGTAAATAATATAAAATCAGGAATACATGCGTGTGCACACTCAAAATAAATTTAAAAAAGAAAAGCATATTATACTCTTTCCATACAAGTAATAAACAAACATGTAAGGCTTAGAAACTCTAAAGCACGATTCAAGTTGCAACAGTGCAGCCAAAAGGAAGAGGGGGATGAGACGACAGCCAAATGAGTCAAGCTCATATCCCATATTATCCTACATTAAAGAATGCACTGTGCAGCTTCCCCAATCATCTGATGAAGCATGTGCCCAACATGCAGGTCAAGTGGCAAACCAGCCGCCACCCGGCCGAAGCAGACAACTGACCAACAAACCTCGGGGTTAGAGGTAGGAAGGTGAAGAGAGCGAGGACATGCATAGAATACAAATTGCAGAAGAAGCCGGTAGGGCGACCCAAATGCGATGGTGCTAGTGTCAACACAATAAAGTGCCGATGGTGACATGCCTAGCAACGCAACACGATTAATGTTACTTGTAAAATATGTACTGTAAAACTTAATTCTTAAAAAAAAAAAATGTTGACTACTTGATGTTTTGTGCCTTGGTACTTTGCTACCCATTTTAGTTGATACAGGCTGTTCACAGTAAAGTGAGCCATCTTGAAAGCACTGCTTTCTTCCACTTTCAGCCCATTGCATATCCTAATGCAGTATATCAATGTAAACATTGCCATGCTTGTTTAATCAGCTATTCAGAAGACCACTGTATTTTTTTACATAACAACACAACTACTGACTTTCTATTTGTACACTGTAAATACACACAAAAAGTTAATTTCATGTAAATAAAGTCTCTTAGTGAATACTGATGATGTGGTTCTTACTATTCAGAAATAAAAGGTATAATCTTCAGATATTATTTTTCTTTATCCTGTATTGAATGCCTCAGAAAAGTAGAACATTTGAGTTATTTACTCTAATTATAAAAGAGCCATGTTATTTAAAAATATTAGTTTAATATGAGCAAGGTCTGAATTTTCAAATGTACTAAATTTGCATACGTAGAGTAGGTACTTTATAATCCTAATAACTAGTGGGAAAGAATTTCATAACTGAAATACGTACTCAAAAAATTCCAAAATAAACCTACGTTAAAACTGAAATACCATCTAACCTGTATAAATAATTTTTCAAGGGACCAAAATAAAAAAACTGATGCATGCCGACAAGCAATGCATGCAGACTTTATCTCCATCCAGACATCAACATCTCATTTGCCGTGTGGGGTGGGTATAATATGTCATAAATACACACACATGTTTGTAGTAAAATTTTTTTTTATAGATTTCATCAATTTTTTTGGCTGATTTCATTGAATTTTTCATCAATTTTTAATTTATTTCGTTACAAATTTTGTTGAAATTTGGTTGCGAAAAAAAATGGTACGGTAATAGCACAAAAAGAAAATTGTATATAGTATTTGGTTGAAAAATGCAAGCACTCACACTTAGTAATGGCACAAAAATGAAGTAACATACACTTAATCAGAAAATGCAAGCACTGTCATTAATTACTACCATATTACTTGGCTTAAGGTTTGTTCATTTGTCAGTCACTATATTACCAGACATTGAGAAACTCTTTTCAGTGTCTACATTACTGACTGGAATCCATACAGATTTGACTCATTTTAGTGTAGTTCATAAAAAAAATCCAACGATTTTCATGTGTTTAATTTTAATGAAAATGATTATTGTGTAATTCTCCCATCCGTACAAATAGCGTCACATTTATCATGTTTTGTTCTTTTGGTGACATTACAACTTTTGAATTATATAATATTAAATGTTATTTCTATACGAGCAAAATTTTCTACTGCATCATCAAAACAATGAGCAGTTCAAATTACTCCTTTCTGGTAAGAAGAGGCGCAAAACAACCTCATCTCAGGAGAGACAAAAAATGTATAAACTAAGTTCCCCGCCCCACCAATGAAATAAACAGAGCATTAACTAATATATTACTTGGTCAAAACCAAAATAAAATGGCGCCAAATACAACAAAGCACCCTCACATAACCTGAATTATTTTAAAAACATAGCCATAGAGTAAAGATAGACAGAGCGCGTTTTGGTCTACCGCGCAGGTATAAACATTGACGCTGGAGTGTCACGTGACTTGTGGAGAAGCAGATGCATAATAAGGAATTGTATGTAAATACGTATATTATTTGTGGTTTTATAAAGCAATTAACTTAACAAGTCAGGTAACAGATAATATACAAAACACATTACGTCCATCGACAACCAATGGCTCATTACTGTTGTTGCTTTGGCTGTAACGAATATTTCAAGAAAGGAGGAAGCAGAGCTGTAACGTTTCATTTGTAAGTATTGCTCTCATAATTGCTGTAGTAATTAATATAGCACCCACATAGTGTATAAAATATACCTAGTGATGCCAAGAAAGAGTTAACTTTAAATATTGGTTGCACACTTGTGCAATATATCGTGATAGGCCTACAGTTATGTAAACAACGTAGTCTGCCTGTTGCATGTTGTCTAATCTTTAATTTAACGGAATAGTCATGTCAGTTTGCTTGGTTACCAGGTTCCCAAAGGATGAAACTCGAAAGAAGTTGTACATTCGGCGTGTCGGATCATAAAGGAATTGGGAACGTAATATGCCATTGCATGCTCTAATGATTAAACAAACAAATTACCAACTTTGANAAATTGCTGCCAAATTAACCGATAGTCTCCATGCCAGCAAGTACAGTAGGAGATATATAATCACAAGCTGGGATTCTTTTTTTCAAAGGTCAATAGATATCAGTCANCAACTTTGATGGCTATGAATTTTAAACTTCACACATGCAATGTGTAAAACGTAGAACTATTTTTGTTAACTTGCTGCCAAATTAACCGATAGTCTCCATCATGCCAGCAAGTACAGTAGGAGATATATAATCACAAGCTGGGATTCTTTTTTTCAAAGGTCAATAGATATCAGTCAAAACACTGTTACTTTCCAGGTTAGGTTAGAGTAACACCTTGGACATCACATTTTTGTAGTGATTACATATTTTGAGGGTGCAAACTGCAGTTTCATTTTGCCACGTAACTATAAATAAGAAAACATTTTTGGTTTCAACCACAAATGGTGATTAATGTGTTACGTTACATTAGCTTCATTTGACTATGTCCTGCTCCTGTAATTCACATAAAAATTCTAAGTCAGGGAAAAACATAAATTGTAAACTAATGGCTCAATTAATTTAGTGATTGTGTCATTTACTTGGCTGCAGAGAAATATTTTGCAGGGATGTGGTATTCCTAGATTGCTCAGATGTTGACTTGTAATAGATAAAGATACATTTTTATTTCATCACATTCTGGAAATTCTTTTTTGTGGGTTTGGCTCTGTTACACTAATACCTTTTTTTGGGTAAAGACAGATCTCTCACAGAGTCGTAAAATTATTGTATGCATTGTCATTGACTGCTTCCGTACAGTAATAAAAAATTTTTTGGGGATGTGCAGAGGTTTGAATTTACATTATCAACTAGGTTAGAACCAGTTACAGAATCTGAGAACAGGGGAATTGTAGTGTAAACAATGCATGCAGAAAAATTAAAATGATACTACATAATAGTAAACCAAATTGATTTTCGAACATAATTGTGCATACAATTTGATGTTCTAATTTAAAATAGTCAAAGTAATATTGCTAGTATGTAATTACATACTTATTGGCAATGGTATTAAAAAATTACAAAGGAAAAATTACACTCTCATAAGAACTGCATTAGTCTAGTTCATTGTACTGAGTGACTGTAAAAACTAGAGGCATATGCGTGGAAGTGTTGTCACACCACTTTTATTGCATGTTGAAAACTACTGTACAAGTGGGTTGTCAAAATTTGTGGCAATTCTACAATGCACTTCAAACTACTGTACTGCTTATTTTAATTCACCTGCAATTCTGTTTTTGATTCGCTCACATTACCAAATTAATTGTATGTAGTGAACGTGTTATGAAATAAGGCGTTTAGTTTAGTCACTTAAAACAATTTTCGAACGTCGTTCTCAATGACTTCAATTACATGACTTGGAAGGTTGGGATTTGAGATCCCTGCTCATTTTAAACTATGTTCCCTCTGAACAATTATATTATAGCCTAAAACACTCCTAGTTATGTAGGCTACATGAACTGACTGTTTACACATAGCTACTGTTGCAAAATCTGATTATATTCACTACATCATGTTATACGCCCGTTTGACAACATTTTCTTTGCATGCTTTCTACCCACATGTCACGTGACTTGCAGACCTTGGATATTGACCCCCAAAAATGTGTACTGCGCAGGTCCGTGAGCACTCTAGTCTATATATTTACTCTATGAACATAACAAAAAAAATAAAACATTTGGTAATACCATACGTATACGAATCTATGTAGCGTACGGCGTGCCTTTGCTGCATAAACGTGCAGCAAGCATCTAGTGGCAATGGAAAATTATTTTGTTACCATTTTTGAGATATGTGTTCGGTAATTTTTCTATTTATAAAATTTGTATACTAACCACACGGTTACATTAATTATGTGACAAAAAGTGAAAAAGGACGAAATGCAAACCAAATTAGGAATCTTAGATTGCCGTCTGAAAGCAGGGTGGAGCTTGGAACATAAACTACAAACTTCGTTTGAAAAATCAGTGGAATTTGAGGATCTGTTTTTATTGAAGCTTTCATTTCCTAGGTGGTGTGCTGGTGATGAACGCACTTCCGTGCATGGGAAAACTTTTAATGTTCACAAAGACAAGACTTATCAATTATTTATATATATTATATATATTTGTGTATATGTATTGATGAATAACTCAGAACTACCCCAATATTTTATATTTGTCAAATAGGCGGAAAATTATCTGCAGTTCATGCATCAGCAAAAATGTTGATTCAGTCAACATCTGCACATTCTGTAGAAACCTATTCGAATTGGTACAACTCTATTCCAAAGTGATATAAGGACCTCTCTGCAGCAACGCAGATGTGTAGGAATGTTCCCCTCCCATGGAAGAGCAGGATAAGGTAGACATTTTGCTGTCATTCCAAGCTTCTGCACCTGGCAGTGAATCACTGTGGATTGTATAGATGTGGATGAGTAGACTCAGTGTCTAGCCTTTTCCTGTTTATGCCAGGAGCCCAGTTACACCGGCCCTCCAATTCCAACACCAAGTGGTGAATGGCACTGACATGTTAGATTGTTGGGGGTGGTGGCAGTAGCACAGAATTAACCTGGGTGTGACCTAGTGATGGCTTCCCGGTAATGTGCTTGACAGTCATGTCAGAAGGACTCTGGTCCAACCAAGACAGGTGAAACACCCACAGCACCGGGCATAAAGTTACGATGGTAACTACCTCTTTGAGTCACAATGGCCCGCCGCAGGACTTATCTTGTTTTTGTCTGAGAATATATGTAAGGTTCCCCTGTTCTTTGCCAAGANGGTAATGTGCTTGACAGTCATGTCAGAAGGACTCTGGTCCAACCAAGACAGGTGAAACACCCACAGCACCGGGCATAAAGTTACGATGGTAACTACCTCTTTGAGTCACAATGGCCCGCCGCAGGACTTATCTTGTTTTTGTCTGAGAATATATGTAAGGTTCCCCTGTTCTTTGCCAAGAAATGTCTGTAGACGTGGTAGGTNATAAGTTATAGTTATTTTTTTCTAATACTATAATAACTAGAAATACTTTTTATGGCAAAACAACGTTTGCCGGGTTAGCTAGTTATTTATATATATTATATATTATATATATTCGTGTATATGTATTGATGAATAACTCAGAACTACCCCAATATTTTATATTTGTCAAATAGGCGGAAAATTATCTGCAGTTCGTACATCAGCAAAAATGTTGATTCAGTCAACATCTGCACATTCTGTAGAAGCCTATTCGAATCGGTACAACTCTATTCCAAAGTGATATAAGGACCTCTCTGCACCAACGCAGATGTGTAGGACTGTTCCCCTCCCATGGAAGAGCAGGATAAGGTAGACATTTTGCTATCATTCCAAGCTTCTGCACCTGGCAGTGAATCGCTGTGGATTGTATAGATGTGGATGAGTAGACTCAGTGTCTAGCCTTTTCCTGTTTATGCCAGGAGCCCAGTTACACCGGCCCTCCAATTCCAACACCAAGTGGTGAATGGCACTGACATGTTAGATTGTTGGGGGTGGTGGCAGTAGCACAGAATTAACCTGGGTGTGACCTAGTGATGGCTTCCCAGTAATGTGCTTGACAGTCATGTCAGAAGGACTCTGGTCCAACCAAGACAGGTGAAACACCCACAGCACCGGGCATAANAGTAATGTGCTTGACAGTCATGTCAGAAGGACTCTGGTCCAACCAAGACAGGTGAAACACCCACAGCACCGGGCATAAAGTTACGATGGTAACTACCTCTTTGAGGCACAATGGCCCGCCGCAGGAATTATCTTGTTTTTGTCTGAGAATATATGTAAGGTTCCCCTGTTCTTTGCCAAGAAATGTCTGTAGACGTGGTAGGTNTTATCTTGTTTTTGTCTGAGAATATATGTAAGGTTCCCCTGTTCTTTGCCAAGAAATGTCTGTAGACGTGGTAGGTACCTGGGCTAATTACAGCGAAAGGTAGTAGCAAGTTAACAAATGGGGCTGTCCTCTCTCCAATAATAAGTCAAAACTCCAGAATAAAGTGGTGCAGAGTTTATTCAAAATAATGTTCAACTGTGGGAGGATCTATCTGTCAGTTTCTAATTTCAAGCTCATTGACACCGCTGTCGGATCTGACCCATGTTAAGGAGTGGCCCCAGCTATATCAAATACTGCTGCCTTTTACTGGCTACTAGCTGTCTAATAGTCTTTAGGCACGTGAGTCACAATCTAGTCACAATGAGATGATCAACATGCGAGCAAAGCCTCTGAAAACCTTAGAGGGTAACTATTTCTCTAGTGCTAATACTGCTCGTCCTTAATGGGTGGTTGGCTAGTGGTTNCTCTGAAAACCTTAGAGGGTCACTATTTCTCTAGTGCTAATACTGCTCGTCCTTAATGGGTGGTTGGCTAGTGGTTCAAGCGGTGGAGAACTACAGTACTTGTAGGAGAGGTAGGCAGGTGATGGATGAATGAACAACTGGCAGTCAGGTGGNCAAGCGGTGGAGAACTACAGTACTTGTAGGAGAGGTAGGCAGGTGATGGATGAATGAACAACTGGCAGTCAGGTGGGCCATATCTAAGCTCACTTACAGAGAAACCAATCCCTGTCCAAGCCACCTCACATCTGTAGTTGCAGTACAAGGGGTCCAGACAACATGTAATTGCAGCGATTAAGCTTATAAGTTAGATGGCATGCATCACACTTATCCATGTTTTATCATATTTTTGTGGTTGCGTGATGACCAGGAAATTTAGAAGGTTTTTGTTTCTGCGCAAGTCAGTTACGCAGATAGAGGACGAACTCTACTGTGGAGGCATCTGGATTATGATTCGTCTGCCTTGCACAGGTCCCTTACATAAAGTCAGGCACATTGGCTGTCAGCTAGGCACAAAGTCAGTGAGTGCGAGGTGATGCCTCCAGGCATCTGGAACGCGAGGGGTGGCTGGCTTACCACTGGCGTTNTGTGGAGGCATCTGGATTATGATTCGTCTGCCTTGCACAGGTCCCTTACATAAAGTCAGGCACATTGGCTGTCAGCTAGGCACAAAGTCAGTGAGTGCGAGGTGATGCCTCCAGGCGTCTGGAACGCGTGGGGTGGCTGGCTTACCACTGGCGTTTGTGCCCTGGGGCAGACTCTGGCTCCGATCTTAAGATGCAGGCTGCAGCTGGAGCGGCCGGCGAGGCAGGCTGACCTTGACTTTGCCAGGCTGTTGGTACGTCTGCGGGTTGGCTGGAGCTGGGTTGGCTAGTGCAGGTGTCCCAATGGTCGACGTCTCCTGCCTCTACACACACTAGGTGTTCAATGGACTTTGTATAAGGGTACGACAGATGAAGAGGCCTATCAGCTTCAGAAGCCTGGCTTGAAGAGTGAACGAGAGCAAACAATTAAGTAGCCGTGAAAACAACTATAAACATTAATTGTGGCTGGTAGTCCTGAAGGGACCTGGGCCACCGCGTATGGTGTACATGTTGGGTGTGGTGATCCTTGACGGCAAGTGTCAGGGGTAGCAACGACTCTTCGGCTGCACTGGTAGAGAAGGCATCGGAAGGCTGGTAGAACTCTGGAAGCTCTTGGGAGAGTCCTCANACGACTCTTCGGCTGCACTGGTAGAGAAGGCATCGGAAGGCTGGTAGAACTCTGGAAGCTCTTGGGAGAGTCCTCAGGAGGACTGTGGCTATTAGTAGAGAGTCTTAGCACAACTGATGCTAAGGTGGGTTACGTGAACAATTGGCAGTGTTGACTCCTCAGAAAGGAGAGGTTGGCAGAGAGTCCTAGCACTGGGTAGTGCTACGGCAAGCTGCTTCACCACAACTGGCACTCTGCCGGCTAGGGGGTTCCTTCATGTCTCGGACGCCTTGGTTATCTTCGGTTGCCACCCTTTGGGCTCAGGTCAGGCGGCGACACTGCTGCCATCTCTTGGCAGGGTTGCGGCAGGGTAGTTTGAGCAGCTGTGTGGGCGGTATCCACCGCTTGCTTATGGGCAAACTCATGCATGCCAGCTGCTGCTTCTAAGCAGGATTACAAACAGCAGGGATGATGACGTAACTTCCTTTTACTATGATGGCACTGGTCTTGGAGGCGGCCAGTCGGGGTTCGACTCCCTTGGAGCACGTGACGTGCATGGATGATGCAGAGTCGAAAAAAATANCTTGGAGGCGGCCAGTCGGGGTTCGACTCCCTTGGAGCACGTGACGTGCATGGATGATGCAGAGTCGAAAAAAATAGTGGATAGGAAGCATTATGCGTCATGGTATTGGCAAAATTCCTATATAAATTATATTAGAAATATCTACCACTAACAATTTTTAAATTATGAATTTTTCAACATCACTCATTTGACTCCTGTCACCAAAGATTACATGCAATGGTGATTTGAGAAAATATAAATACATACCTTCAAATGCAAATGGTACTTGCAATTGATTATGTTGTGATTAAGGGTTGAACTGTTTTAACAAAGAGTGTTCCTACAAATGGAGAAAGTGCAGTCTATACTCAAGACATTCCCTCAACATGTGCTTACTACAAGAGAAAGTGTTCACTTTGATAATATACAGTTGTAACTATTCAGTTAATGGATAAATCAGCAAAATCATAGACCGTATTTACCCACATACGACCCACCCCCGAGTAAGACATGCACCCTAATTTTCAGATTAAATAGCTGTGAAAAGATATTATTTTAAAGAAAAATACACCCATCCAAAGAACTGTATTTGTCATACAACTGTGACCCAAATTGATTTTCAAAAACGTAAAGCATTCAGCCGCAACATCATTTCTAAATTACTAACCGGTATTTACTAACAGCCATGAACATAGGTAGCTGACAAGCAGGACAGCGTGTACAAATTTGCAACATGGCAGTTAAAAGCCAGAAGAGTGATGCAGTGACCTTGGCTGGGCAGCCAGCCGGCTGTTTACACGTCCCTTCTGATTTCTCACGTACAAGGAATTTGACCTCATTCGAGGCAGTGGTTTTGTTTACAATTTTAGTACATTTCAAATTGGATAATATAGCACTTTAACAAACTATAATATATCATAAGACTATTTGGTAAACTAAATCGGCTCATTTGAACACTGTCTTAGTTTTCAGCTTTTATTTAATGGACACCTAATACCGTATACGGTACTTAATTTCCAACCATAAAATATTATTTATTTATTTCAGTCGCATTGCAGCGTCGCCATATCACGTGTTCGGTGTTACTATGATCTAAAATAATGTTGCCAACCATAACGACTACCAGTAGCCCCATAATGAAATTTTTTTGCATGCCCAGTTTTCTTTAGTAGACATTACACAGAGAATGGTTAAGTGCTGTATATTTGCATCTTCAGGAGCATAATAAAACAATTGTATGTGTGTGTTTATATATATATATGTATTGTGTGAGCAAACGGTTGCTGGCAAGCGCGTGCTGGCATATACCAGCCGTGCTGGCATATACCACCGTGCAAAACCGACTCACGTACCACCTGCATACAGAAATGTCTCAAGTAACATCTGACCATGATATCACCGGCAACCAGTTTATGAGAGCCTAATTTTTAGAAAATATGTGCAGGTGGTATGTGGGTAAATACTGTATATTTTCTTGAGGTCTCAGGAAGGAAGAATAAAGAGGAACTGATTATTTAAAAATAAACAATCAATGTACACAAACTATAGACACTAACTATATTACATAGACATCTATATAACTCTTAATCAAATTATTTATTACTCATATATTCATTTTGTAAATATTTATAATAGACAATTTTATGAGCAGTGAAATGAAAAATGTTATGTTTGAAAAGTAAGTGCATGGCAATGTTTATATTNTATAATAGACAATTTTATGAGCAGTGAAATGAAAAATGTTATGTTTGAAAAGTAAGTGCATGGCAATGTTTATATTTACAGGAAAATACAAATTGGCAGAAAGTAGAAATTGTGCAAGGCTTTCAAAAGTGCTCATTCTACCAAGAATTGCCTACATCAGGACATGTACTGCTCTGTAAACTGGAAGAAAGGGGCAACTGATCAAGGAACTCACCTGCTTCAGGTCCCCATGCAGAAGGCGGAAGCTGGTGTAGAGGCCATTGCCCTTGTGGTCCTTCTGCGACAGCTCTTTGAGTGTGAATATCCTGCGCAGTGTACCGTCCAGATTGTCTCCTTCGCAGCACCTGCCCGCAACACACCACACCAACACTCTGTCAAACTCGTCAGATCCGAATAGCACTACCCCACCTCCTGTCCACCAGTGCGTTTTTACACATGCTTCAGGATTACTTTCACTAAATCTGAAAGTCCCAAATTATTGAAATCTTCATGAAAACAGAAAAACTTTTGAAATTTTTAATATACAGTGAAACAACTTTGATACAAAGTTCCCAGTAATGCAAAGTTGACTTCTTTCTCTTCAAGAGATAGGGAATTTACTGTTAAATTGTATGCTTAATAAAAATTATTAGATAAATTCAATAACATTGTAATGTTAAGTCCACTGGTAAAAATAAGTCATAATACCGACAAAAATTCAAATTTCTAATGTGCTGAATAACAGAGTAGACATTTTGAGATTTTATAATTATTGCAAACCCCTGTTTATACAAACCTCATTATTACAAACTACAAAAATTCTGGTCCATTGAGGTTTTTATTAAAAAATTTTCACTTAATTAATAAAAAAAATTACTAAGTATATACATAGAGAATATTTAGTCTATAGTTGTGAAATTAATTCAACCTGAGCCACTTCCAAGTACAGTACTACGTTTACCTGCATACAAGATAATGTTTCATTTGAATTTTTACCAATAAAACAATTAAGAGTCATTTCATTCTCCAATACTAAAAATTCTGAGGAAAACNTGTTTCATTTGAATTTTTACCAATAAAACAATTAAGAGTCATTTCATTCTCCAATACTAAAAATTCTGAGGAAAACGTTTTTTTATTTAGTAGTAGCAAGAGATGGTAAATGTTTTTCAACTAGCCATACGTCTCATTGCAGTACAAGAAACTTAACCAAATCTTAAAAACAATAATAGACTGTGCTTTGTAGTTCAAAAAATCTAGGGATGGAAGGAAAAAATTACTTCTTTGGGTTCTAATTCATTTCAGTTGTAGCAAGTATACTGTAAATTATCAACTGCAAAGAATTTTATGATGTTAACTTTCATTTAAATGTCACTATAAAATTCATACTAAATTACATGTCTAAATAATTTGTGGAGAATCAAATTTTTCTTGAAAACCACAGTAAATGTGTAGGTGTCACCTTATTTTCAAGTTTGTTCTATATTAGCATTAATATGGTATATACATAGATTAATTATAATTTATGAGATAATACAATTATATTAAAAAATTTATAAAATAAACTAGTGATGGGCAAGTTTTTATTTTTACAGCTTCAAGTCCGAGTCAAGTCAAGCTGTACGAAACTTAAGTAAAGTCGAGTTCAATTTTCGAGTTAAAATCGAGTCTACATGATATGTGTACTGGTATAATGCCTGCCCCTTACACAGTCTATCTGGAGTTTCATTACGCTTTTAAATCAAATCTTTGAAAAATCACCCCATGCAAAATATTATTACACTGAGTGTACACAAATGCAGTTTGCATTGTCCCTTTGGTGTAGCCTAATTTTCTAGACTCGGTTAAGCTTTGCTTGCATTAGGCAGAGGAATATCCTGAAAGTAGAACTTCAGCAGGGTTTAAAAAAATTGGAAGCAATTGAGAATGGACTATAACTTCCTCCCCCCTCTTATAGTCATGGTTTACAAAGAAAAAGGTTTGGGACTAGTTTCTACCAATAAGAACAATCATTTGCTTGATTAAAAGATTCACAGCACTGCCTTTTCCCTCCAGCTGACGAGTGAATGAATATGGTAGGTATAAAAGGAATGGTAATGTCAGCTACTTGATGCCGATACAAAAAGAAAAATAAGATAACAGTTACAGGAGTGGAGTAGGTGGGTAGCTTTCAGGCTGGTCTGTCAGCATGCGTCCGGGTGAGCAGACAAGCTGTTCACAGTAAAAGTTTTTGTTCGTTAATAGTTCTTCTGAAGTTATACTTCTTTTGGTGCGTTGAGGGTGAAAGTTGAGTGTGCAACGGAAGTTGCGCGCCCACAGTCTAACGAAATTCGAAAGTGGAAGTGGTAGGGGTATGACCCAACGTGCATGCANCAACGGAAGTTGCGCGCCCACAGTCTAACGAAATTCGAAAGTGGAAGTGGTAGGGGTATGACCCAACGTGCATGCACGTATAGTTGTGCGTGCACGGCAGTGAACGTGGTAGGGGTATGACCCAACGTGCATGCGCATATAGTTGTGTGCGCACAGCGTAACGAAATCCAACAGTGAACGTNGTGGTAGGGGTATGACCCAACGTGCATGCGCATATAGTTGTGTGCGCACAGCGTAACGAAATCCAACAGTGAACGTGGTAGGGGTATGACCCAACGCGCATATCGTCTAGCTATGTACAAGCGCAAGGTACACAACATAGCACATGGTTATATTTAAAACCGACAGAAAATCAGTTCATGTAATAAGCCAATTGGAAAACATTTCATTTATATTAGTAATTTATTGTGAACATATACATCTTATTAATAGGCATGTGCGAAGGTCATTTTTTAAATGCGAAGTGAACTCGAAGCAAAGCTTGAATCATGCAAAGTATTTTCGAAGAAAAAACGGAATCAAAGGATTAAAAAATATATATATTAATTTATGGTAGGTTACAGTTTTCAAGTGTATTTAACTCATTTGTACTGTTACTGCCAAAAAAATTTATGCCTACTGGACACTGAGCAATGGAATAAATATATCCTAATCTTGTACTGCTGAAAAACTGAAATATCAAAATCTGCAAGAAAGTAATCATTATACATTTAGATACCTACACACTTTATAAAATAAACTACCATACTCCATATATCTGGTCCCGTTTGGTATCACCATCGCGCAGTGATTTCAATGGGTGGCTGTCAACATTTGGCCTCTTCCCTTTCCTCACCCAAGGATCATTGTCAATGTCAGGCCAGATAGTAAACATGCTGGATGGTGGTGNAGGATCATTGTCAATGTCAGGCCAGATAGTAAACATGCTGGATGGTGGTGGCATTAGGGACTCAGAGCAAGAGAGTTCAGCCACTTTCACTGCTTACAAGGAAAGTGTGCAGTTCTTCCAAAAAAGACGTATCAGCTGTGGCTTGTACGTCAGCCCAACTCCCGCACGTGATAAATGCGTTAATTGTAATGACATTGCTGTACATATTGAAATTAGAAAGGCAAATAAACATGACTTTTTCGAGACAGAAAATCCACATTGTATTTGTGTTATGTTAGGGTAGGTCACCCTCATGAGAGAGAGAGAGAGAGAGAGAGAGAGAGAGAGAGAGAGAAAGAGAGAGAGAGAAAGAGAGAGAGAGAGAAAGAGAGAGAGAGAGAAAGAGAGAGAGAGAGAAAGAGAGAGAGAGAAAGAGAGAGAGAGAGAAAGAGAAAGAGAAAGAAAGAGAGAAAGAGAGAGAGAGAAAGAGAGAGAGAGAAAGAGAGAGAGAGAAAGAGAGAGAAAGAGAAAGAGAAAGAGAGAGAGACACACACATGCATGCNAGAGAGAGAGAGAAAGAGAGAGAGAGAAAGAGAGAGAAAGAGAAAGAGAAAGAGAGAGAGACACACACATGCATGCACACACACAAAGGAAAGCTGGTGGCTGTAAAACATTCACTCCCTCCCTTTGCTGCCCCTCTGACCTTCCTCAATGTCAAGCTGGTAGATTATCTCAGCAGGGTGGAACTTGGGAGAAAAACCACAAACTTTGTTACAGTGTAAGTTGAGCATCTTTTCCATTGAGGTTTTCCTTTCCCGCGTGCTTCCTTCCATGTAGAAAACTTTCAAAAGGCTGCCACAGCTCTGGTTTTGATACTAGTTTCAATGGAAAAAACACTTGATGAAAATCTTCGACTTTTTATTCGAAGATGAAGTTGAAGGTACAAAGTCTTCAATTCGACTTCATAAATGCAAAGCTTCGCACATCACTATGTGCCGTAAAAAATTTGTTATGGACAAAAATTGTATAATAAAATTTTGAAAGTGTTTTCAAGTATTTGAGTTTAATTTTTATAAGTATTTAATTATGTTCTTCAATCAAACCTTTATTAANTTTGAAAGTGTTTTCAAGTATTTGAGTTTAATTTTTATAAGTATTTAATTATGTTCTTCAATCAAACCTTTATTAGTTATATTTAATATCTTTCTTTAGTCATTTTATCGTTTTCCTACTTACATAAATTATTTGCATACGTAATAAAATTGAATTTTAGTCATGCCAAAGAAGTATAACTTCTAACGCGTGTACATAAGTACACACCCTCATGTTTTTTTTACAAACACGTATTTTTAAAAATAGTAATGACAAAAATAATGCTAAATTTACCATATCTACACATATTTCTGCTCAAGGTGTGACGTGCCGTGAGAGAAAGATGCTTTCCATGTTTAAATACGTGTCATATGGTTGTATGTATTTGTATCCATGCTGAGACTGTAGCTGTCAACCTTTATGTTATCTGTCGCATGCCGCTCAAGTAGCTGAATATCACAAACGACAACCGAGTGTCAGCGTATATAGCAGATTTGTTATCATTACGACACAACTTTAACGGTTTAGCAACGTAAATTTATTGATTTGCGAGACACAAAAAGTGATTGATAGGTGCGAATATTTGTTTGTTTATAACNTTTGAAAGTGTTTTCAAGTATTTGAGTTTAATTTTTATAAGTATTTAATTATGTTCTTCAATCAAACCTTTATTAATTATATTTAATATCTTTCTTTAGTCATTTTATCATTTTCCTACTTACATAAATTATTTGCATACGTAATAAAATTGAATTTTAGTCATGCCAAAGAAGTATAACTTCTAACGCGTGTACATAAGTACACACCCTCATGTTTTTTTTACAAACACGTTTTTAAAAATAGTAATGACAAAAATAATGCTAAATTTACCATATCTACACATATTTCTGCTCAAGGTGTGACGTGCCGTGAGAGAAAGATGCTTTCCATGTTTAAATACGTGTCATATGGTTGTATGTATTTGTATACATGCTGAGACTGTAGCTGTCAACCTTTATGTTATCTGTCGCATGCCGCTCAAGTAGCAAGAGAGAGGAAGCAGCATATCACAAACGACAACCGAGTGTCAGCGTATATAGCAGATTTGTTATCATTACGACACAACTTTAACAGTTTAGCAACGTAAATTTATTGATTTGCGAGACACAAAAAGTGATTGATAGGTGCGAATATTTGTTTGTTTATAACNGTTTAGCAACGTAAATTTATTGATTTGCGAGACACAAAAAGTGATTGATAGGTGCGAATATTTGTTTGTTTATAACCTAAAAATGCAGTGACTCGACTTGCACATTCAGTAGCTCAATGCCAGCTAGAAAGAAACTCTACTCAAATGACGAATCGGTCCTTGTTAGTTTTGACTCGATACGACTTTTGAGTTTTCGAGACTCAAGCCAATACTAAAATAAACCAAAAACATCATTTCTTCTGTGTTTGTCAAGTTAAGCTATACCTGAAAGAATTTAGACTCGATGTTGCAAAGAGCATGTAGGAGGGAACACAGCAGAAAAACTGTGGAATACAAAGTGGAATACCATTCGCACCAACTACAGTGAAATTCGATTACGACGTACTTCACATTACGGCCTCTGGAAGGTGATTACTATCGCCACAAGGACACCAGGCAGCGTGGGTAGCTCTATTATCCGGCGAGAGTCCCGGGCTGCTATCGCACCAACAATCTGCTACTGCGCTCTCTCTTGCACACGGGCCATGTCGAGCCTGTCAAAGAAAACCCAAGGGTTGGTACCCCCAACGTTGCCAGGTAGTAGTTGGGTTGAATTTTGAGAGGAAGGAAGGAAAGTAACAGGGGCTGAGAGATGACTGGCCAAGTGATATGTGGGCCCGCAGTGCAAGGAATGTTAAGAGAACTAACTCCCCTCCACCCCCCCCCCGCAGTCTACTCATACTATCCCACCAAGGTTGCAGTCTCGTAAGAAGTACAGGTAGACCTGTGTAAAGTTTTTTGTTTTCGCTCTCTCCCTCTCTCTCTTTCTTGCTATTGCTCTCTCTGTCTCTCTCTCTCTTGCACTCTCTCTCGCTCTCTCTCTCTCCCCCTCCCCTTGCTGTATAGAGCTGCACCTGTCGCCTTACCCTGCACACATGCCTAACAACGTACATTTGGGGAGATGGTACTGATAATACCCCAGGTAGTTTCTACAGAGCAATGTTTTTACGTTTAGGCTACGCGCGCACCAGAGAAACCTAGGTATACAAGGGGCTGCAGTGGTGTACCAGCAAGAGCGCTTGACTTTAACCAAGGCAATCCGGATTCGGTTCCCAGTGGGATCACACTGGATTTTTCACATGTAGAAAATACTGTGGACATACCGTTGACTGGAGGATTCTCTCGAGGTACTCTTGTTTAAACTACCATTGCATTACATCGCTACTCCATTTTCACCTGGTTTCACCCTCATTGCCCACGTTCCTCTCTTTTTTGCAAATGCTTTGTGTTGTCGTGGCTCAGGAGCTGGTAACAAGTTGTTGGAATTTACCGCTCTCACAGAGATACCACCAAAAGCAGACTTTTTTAATGTGGAATATTATAAGTTCATAAAAACTTCAGATTGCCTATTGTAATTCCTAGACTGTATAGTGTATATTCTTCTAATTTGCAGCCGTATGTGCATTTTTTTCACTAGCTCTGAAAAAATATTACGCCAACCCTAATCTCAGTACAGTCTCGGGAAAACTCCTCTACAAATAATGATAAAGCTAACCGCTTATATCGTTTATCGGATATTGCGTCAATCGTAATATATTTCGGTCCCGTCACCTAAAATTTCCCGCAATGATTGTTTTTAAGCTGGTTGTTTATGCAAACGTCTAGAAGTAACTGGATGTGAAATACGTCACACGCGCTGCCGTTTATCACTGCTCTACGGCGCATTGTCTGTCTTCCCAACACATCTGCAACATAGGGATGGGCGATAAATATCAATAAATTGTTATATCAATACTTTTGTTGAGATATATCAATATTTTTACATCAATATTTTTTGTACTCAATATTTTGATTATCAATAATTTTTATTTAAAAAAATATGTATAGTGCATTTATAGAGTAAAATATCAATCCAGATTGAACCTGGAGTGGACTGAAGAATCCAGATTGAAATGTTAGTATAAACACATCCGGACTGGAGTAGAGTGAGCTAATCCAGTCCAATTGTAAAGGTGGACTAGAGTGTAGAAAGTTTACTTTACACACTCGTTGGACTGAAATAAAAACAAAGAAGAAGTGGTCGTCATATTGAATCGTTATTTTGATTATGTAAGAGTAAGTTTGTGAAGAGATTTGGGCGGCTCTTAACAACGAGGTCTNACATCCGGACTGGAGTAGAGTGAGCTAATCCAGTCCAATTGTAAAGGTGGACTAGAGTGTAGAAAGTTTACTTTAAACACTCGTTGGACTGAAATGAAAACAAAGAAGAAGTGGTCATCATATTGAATCGTTATTTTGATTATGTAAGAGTAAGTTTGTGAAGAGATTTGGGCGGCTCTTAACAACGAGGTCTNTCATATTGAATCGTTATTTTGATTATGTAAGAGTAAGTTTGTGAAGAGATTTGGGCGGCTCTTAACAACGAGGTCTTGAGAGCCGATGAGAGAGATTGAGGCGAGTATGGAGCAGTGCCGGAATGAAAGGGCAGGGTAAACGGGAGATCCCCAAGAAAACCCACTGATCAACAGCACGATTCCCACTAGCAAAAATCCGGTGACCCAGCCGGGGATTGAACCCGGTTCGCCATGGTGGGAGGCGAGCAGGCTAACCGGATTATGTAAGAGGTTAGAATCATAACGAGACTAGCAAAATAAGTGTTTTTTAGAAGTGAAGCGAAAAATAAATTTCTACGAAGGAACTGAGAAATATGTGGAACCTCTTTCCAAAATCCGGGAGCGACCCAGCCAAGAATAGAACCCAATTCGTCTTGGTGGGAGGCGAGTGCTCTAGCCACTGCGCCACCGTGGCACCAGTTCAATTAGTGTTGGTCCCTGACCTAGATGCCAAAAGCAGTAATGCACATGCCATACATACAGTGGAATGTACACAAAATGCCATAGTCATTATCCTACAAAGGATATTCATTCAAAAAGGGCCGGAGTAATCATGACCATGGTCTATATTTATGTATTGCCGTATCCACATACTAAATAAATTCAACATTTAGGGAGGTACATAATTTCCTGTAAGTAATCTGTAATAATCGTAACTGCAGCATGACAAACTGAAAAAAAAAATTTGCTGTTTGGGTCATGTGTTTTACCATATCATATGAATATAACATTTTACTAACCCAAAAAAAATTTTGACAGTATATCAAATAATTGCGTTCGTCCATTCATTACATAGTCTTTAAGGTTTAGCAAAACATTCCCGCATTGACTAATTGTAACATTTTGCATAGTATATCCATTTTGAATGAACATAATTTTTTACGTCACCAAATATATGTGGGCATAATTGATATCTTCTGATATTGTTGAATAACATTATCAGCCAACAGCAGCACTCTCTGTTGTTTCAGAATAACGCATTATAGAGGGTTCGATGAATAATGTTTTATGATCTGCAAAATGCCTGAAATTATGACATCTTTCCATTTTTGCGGAAACTGTACAGAGAGTAACAAAGTATTCCAAGTATCTTCATATAGGATCCGGCGAATAATTCAATAAATAACCACACTGAAATAACAGAACAATTTCTGTTTTTGTAGTATCTGTATAGATTGTAACANCGAATAATTCAATAAATAACCACACTGAAATAACAGAACAATTTCTGTTTTTGTAGTATCTGTATAGATTGTAACGAAACATTCAAAATACCTTCCTATTGGGACCGTCAAATAAAGTTATTCTATGAATAACAGCGCTGATTTAACAGAATTATNAGTTATTCTATGAATAACAGCGCTGATTTAACAGAATTATTTCTGTTTTTGTGTAAAAGGTAAATATTGTAACGGAACATTAAAAATATCTTTATATCAGGTACGGCAAAAAAAGTTACTGAATAAGTAACACACAGAATAACAAAACACTGTTTGCTTTGTGGAAATGGTACAGATTGTAACAAAATGTTCTAAATTCCATTATATCTGGTCCATCAGAAAAAGTTACCAAATAAGCAAAACACTGAAAATAACCAAATATTTTAGGTTTTCGNCGAATAATTCAATAAATAACCACACTGAAATAACAGAACAATTTCTGTTTTTGTAGTATCTGTATAGATTGTAACAAAACATTCAAAATACCTTCCTATTGGGACCGCCAAATAAAGTTATTCTATGAATAACAGTGCTGATTTAACAGAATTCTNAATAAAGTTATTCTATGAATAACAGTGCTGATTTAACAGAATTCTTTCTGTTTTTGTGTAAAAGGTAAATATTGTAACGGAACATTAAAAATATCTTTATATCAGGTACGGCAAAAAAAGTTACTGAATCAGTAACACACAGAATAACAAAACACTGTTTGCCTTGTGGAAATGGTACAGATTGTAACAAAATGTTCTAAATACCATTATATCTGGTCCATCAGAAAAAGTTACCAAATAAGCAAAACACTGAAAATAACCAAATATTTTAGGTTTTCGNCCATTATATCTGGTCCATCAGAAAAAGTTACCAAATAAGCAAAACACTGAAAATAACCAAATATTTTAGGTTTTCGCAGAAATGGTATACATTGTAACAAAATGTTGAAAATAACTTTTCCTTGGTTCTGCCTATTACGTTATTTAACAAGTAACGTTATTGGAATAACGGAAATATTTGCGTTTTCGGATTAACGTTATAAACTCTACAGCGTATTAAAGAGTATTTGTCAATGTGTTACTACGACAAATAACGTTATTGACTCAGTTGTGATAACCGATATCAGGTGGATAACGTTAGGGGTGTGTGAAGCTTTGCATTTTCAAAGTCGAATCGAAGACTTTTGGACCTTCGACTTCGTATTCGACTAAAAAAATCTTTGAGTGAAAAGTCGTAGATTCGCCAAGTGTTTTTTCCACCGAAACTAGTATCAAAACCAGCAGCCAGTATCATTAATAAGGTGTGCGGATATTGGAAAATTCAAATAGTAGCAAATAGTAATTTACGAATTATTCACATTCGAACTTCAAATATCTATTGCGAAAATTGCAAATAATTTACATTCCCATTCGCTTGTTTGTAGAGCTGTGCTGACCTTTTGAAAGTTTTACCGTGGTAGGAAGCACCCTTGGAAAGGTAAACCTCACTGGAAAAGATTCTCAACTTACACTGTTTTTCAAACAAAGTTTGTAGTTTTTATCCCAAGCTCCACCCTGCTGAAATAATCTACCAGCTTAACATTCACGAGGTTCGGTCAGCCAGCAAGGGAAAGGAGTGAATGTTTTTACAGCCGCGCGCTTTCCTTTGTCTCTTTCTTTCTCTTTCTCCCTCTCTCTCTTTTGTTAGATGAACAAGACGTCATGCCTGACACACCAGTGCAAGGCTAATTAATAGGAAGGTGACCGACCATAACATAACACAAATACAGTGTGGATTTTCTATCTCGAAAAATTCATGTTTCTTTGCCTTTCTAATTTTGACATGTGCAGCGATGTCATAACAGTTAATACATTTATCACGTGTGGGAGTTGGGCTGACGTACGTGCCACAGCTGATACGTCTTTTTGGAAGAACTGCACACTTTCCTTGTAAGCAGTGAAAGTGGCTGAACTCTCTTGCTCTGAGGCCCTAATGCCACCACCATCCAGCAAGTTTACTATCAAGCCTGACATTGACAAGGNGCTGAACTCTCTTGCTCTGAGGCCCTAATGCCACCACCATCCAGCAAGTTTACTATCAAGCCTGACATTGACAAGGGTCCTTGGGGGAGGAAAGGGAAGAGGCCAAATGCTGATAGCCACCCACTGATATAGTCTGTCTAATATAAGTCGGCATTATTTTGGCAGTCAGTGAGTGGCAACTTGACATATACGAAACAAACAAAGTGCCATTTACAAAATCCTGTATCAGCTGATACACGAACGTACAAAAGTTGAAATTACGTTGGCTATTATGAGTGCACTGCCGACGCACATTAGACAAGCACAAAATACACGATAAGAAAGAGTTCCTAGATTAATTAATACATTTCATTTTACGAGGTCACAAAACAATGGTTGTTAGTGTTACAAACTAAACTTCATGATAATGTAGTAATGTATACATGTTCAAAATGAAATGCAGAATAAAAAAATCCGTATCCAAATTTAACGCAACTTCAAAAACCTTTTTCACATCATATCACCCCTCTCTAACCATGCTTCCCATACAAGCTTCATATTAATTCCAAAAGCATAAAAAAATATTGCATAATGTTGTTGAATTATTTTTTCTAATAATTTGACGAAATATATTTCAAATTTGTGTCGTTCCGAGCCAGTAATAGAAGAACAGTCAACTTTTAAAAAGACGCTATCTATTGAGCAAAGGAAACAGGTCTCCCTTCGCTGTCATGGCGTTTGCGCCATCTATCCTCTTTCCCAAAGCATTACCAGCCAGAGGAAAAAGCTTCCATGCTAACAGATTTACGTACAGATACCAAAAGTTTTATTATTCCGCTAGCTCTGCATAGTTTTTAAAGTAACATATATTTCGTGAACAGCTATTTTGAGTACTGGTTACTTCTATTCGGCTGGTAATCGTTCGTCTACGTAAATTATACGCCATATTGTTCTCTCGAAAACCCATTTCCTTGTTTCTGTGTTAACGAAGAAAGTGGGACATGCGTGAATAGTTTTTAAGCAATTCTAACGTTATTCCATGTCACATATTACCAACTTGAATATATTAGCTATAACGTCCAAAGTGTGATAATAGCTACAACTACCGTCTCGCAAATGTTAACCCAAATTTACTACTCGGACAAATTAAAAGAGAGTAAGCATATATTAATTTTTTTGCAACGTTTTGTATATTTTCTTTTATAACCTACTATTTTTTTTTTGTAAGATGTCAGTCTAAAATATTTTAAAATTTGTTTAGCATTACAGTACAATGGCAAGTGGATTANCCTACTATTTTTTTTTTGTAAGATGTCAGTCTAAAATATTTTAAAATTTGTTTAGCATTACAGTACAATGGCAAGTGGATTAGCTGACAGCATGTTGATAAAAATACAGCCTCCACTTGACGCACCAGCTGATGGCGAAAGGATACCTAAACGAAAAGTAAACATTGGCGATACTTTCGTCAAACTGTCAGAATCTCGCCAACTTACAAGACAGACTATATCACTGTGCGGTGGGAGTATGGTAGTTTTTATAAAGTTTATAGCATAGATTTACATATTACTAATGAAAGAACGTCTAAAACTATAAACAGTTTTTCAGCAGTACAAGATTAGGATATCTTTTATTCCATTGCTCAGTGTCCAGTAGGCATAAATTTTTTTGGCAGTAACAGTACAAATGAGTTGNTTAGGATATCTTTTATTCCATTGCTCAGTGTCCAGTAGGCATAAATTTTTTTGGCAGTAACAGTACAAATGAGTTGAATACACTTGAAAACTGTAGCCTCCTATAAATTAATATATATATTTTTAAATCCTTCGACTTTGATTTTTCTTCGAAATTCTTTTGCAAAATGGANATATATATTTTTAAATCCTTCGACTTTGATTTTTCTTCGAAATTCTTTTGCAAAATGGAAGCTTCGCTTCGACTTTGCTTCGCATTTAAAAACTACCTTCGTACACGCCTAGATAATGTAATGGAAAAAAGACATTACTGCCGCATATTTTGTTAAGTTATCCACCCCTGATATTGGCGTGCTTTCAGGTGATCGAGTGCACGTGGGACACTCAAAATTTTACTTGCGTTCGGTGTCATATTATTTTCATTTTCAGAGTGTTTGAAAGTTTTAGATAGGCTTACATTGGGTGTAGGATCACAATCAATTGTATACAGTATTTTGAGATGTTATATTCTTCATCTAAACGAGTTGAGGTGAAATGTTTTTTAATGCATTTATAGTAATACTAACAGTAATACTTTTATTAAAAATTCCCATTTTTATTGTTTTTATTAGCCAAACGTTATTCATAGATAATGTACAGCTCTCTTTATACTCAAAATGAAATCAGAAGTTGTATTTTATTGATGTACATGTCAGAACCCTCATCTACTGAAATCCCGCATGTATGGAAATTTTTTGGCAGTCCCCTGAAAAACGGTAGATAGAGAGTCAACTGCACTACGTATAATTTTTTACGAAACCCCAAAACCAATACATACCTTAGTACACACGATAACGTTTTTTTGGAATAGTTGTTAGGTATTTCTGTCTTATCTGTTAAGCAATTCTTTGAGTGGCTTAAATACTTCACCAGTTTAAAATATACACCTCAAACCTGCACAGCATGCCAAAACCCAATTATATCATATATACTAAAAAGTTGTGTATGAAATTTGCAATGGTTGTATATCTTAAGGTGGTTAATTAATTGTAGTACTTGCAAAATATTAAATAATCGACAGTTTCCGTATAAAAAAAAACTATTATCACCGGGTTATCAAAAGAATACATTAATTAAGGGTGTTGGACCCTAAAAAATTAGTAAAACATTTTTTGTACCAAACATTGTTCAACTTGTACGCATTATATGTAATGACATTTTCCTTGAATAAAAAAATTTTACACTTCGAAATTTTTAAATAATTTGATGTCAAATTCAAATTTTTTCTGTTTTACTGCAGCCATAATAACAAATACTAACTAAGTTGTAAAATTGGAAAAATTTCAAAGTAAACTAATGCCATAGGTTACCACNCAGCCATAATAACAAATACTAACTAAGTTGTAAAATTGGAAAAATTTCAAAGTAAACTAATGCCATAGGTTACCACGTGACATATATGTCATTGCCAAATAACAAGCCATAAATATGAAAAAAATTGTTAAATATAACAAATCTTTCCTTTCTTTTAAATGCATTAACTGTTATTTGGTGATTACATATATGTCATACGGGTAGCCCATAGTATTAGTTTACTTTGAAATTTTTTCATTTGTACAACTTAGTATTTGTTGTTATAGCTGCAGCTAACCAGAAAAATTTTTTATTTGACATAAAATTATTCAAAAAATATAAAGTGTACAATTTTTTTATTCTAGGAAAATGTCATCATATATAATGTGTACAAGTTGGACAATGCATGGTACAAAAATTAAATTAATAACTATTTGGGGTCCAACACCGTTAACATGCCCTTACCGCACTCAGACTTGTAATTTGTCTTTTGTATGTTTTCGCCCACTTTTCTAAATACGCTTTGGATTAAACAAATAAAAATTTCGGGAAAATTTGTAAACCAAAAGTTAATTAATGTCATACCTTTTATTACTGGCTACTGTAGAATCATTAATAGCTACAGAGAAAGACACGCTCGTTCGACATAATTTAAAGATCATTCAGGGTTTCAGAGTTAGATGGTGCTGTCGTTTAGAAGCCAAATTATTTCCTGCGCAACATCAGTATTTGCATTTTATTTGCTGCACCACGTAAAAGACAAATCCATCACACATAAAATTACGTGTTGTTACTATTCTGCCAAACGTACATGCACATTTTAATGCCACCCAAAAAAATATTATTTATAATTTTAAGTACCATACATACTTACCTTGAACATAACTGCGCGGTAACAAGCAAACAAAAACCTGTAGCAGGTTTTTTTAAGTCATAGCCGCTTTAAGTCATTGTAGCAAGAAAAATATGGGTTTATTGAGTGAAAATCTAACATTTGTTGAAAGGGGAAAAACTATTATGTTAACAAACATGTCACTAAAATTATTTTTGTTCCATTCTCTGCAATTATTTTTTGTCAGTACAGTAACAGATTGCTACAGACAGGCTCTATTGAAATCTTTCCTCCTGCATACAGCACAAAATTGCAATGATTTTTATTTTAAATATTAATCTGGCCTTGTATTTGTTAAAAAAATATTAATGATCAATAAATAGTATTTTATAACATTTGAAAGGTCTGTCATTCAATTACTTATCAAATAAATCTTATATCATGATGGTTTTATTTTGCAAAATTATATATATGTATCAGCAAAATGACGTGTGCATTTCATACATGATTTGTTGACGATGAAAACAAACTTGCTTACATAACACCAGATAGCAGTCTTCATCACCAATGACCGCTGATATTTTGTAACTCAATGAAGAATTGTTTCTTTTGGCCACCGATCATACTGTAGTTATCTCGCCAACGACTGTCGTTGAACGTGGCGTGTGGTCACGTGTCGCTGTATTGTACATAATGTTTTAAGTTGTTTATATCTTATTTCAGCACTTCTTTATGATTGAATGAGTGAATGGCTATCAATAATCTCAGTGGAATGTAATGTTTTTGGGTTCTGAATCCCCTCAATTGCCAATAATTTTAATACAGTTCTTTTTTATGTTTGGCTGTAACTGTCAAGTAACTTTTATAATTTCTATTGTAAATTTTCCATTAACTGGATTTTACAATTTCTGTTATGCATTCTTCTAAACATAACTACAAATAGTTTTGTATTTATGGTTAGTTCTTTTAGTTACTTGTTGTTTTAGGTATTCGTAGAAATTTCCATTCTGCAATATAGATTAAAATTGCTTCACGTAAACAAATACTGTGGTAACAGATTTTTATGTATTACGCTGCTTTTAAAAATGAAAAGTTTGAGAGATTTTATGTTAAAAATTAATAGGAATAAAACAAAAAAAAAGCAAAATAGGGAGGGCTTACAAAAAACAAATATATTTAAATCAAAAGCCAATAAAAAGAAAACAATGAAAAATAACAGCTGGAAGTATTACTTTAAACTGTATGCAAAACTAATATCATAAAAATAATTTACATTATTTGCATTGTTCTAATTTCTTAACTTGGGCAATAAAGGTGTATAATGTATTCACTGTAACTTCAAGATTTTCTGAAGCCCTGCTAAAGATCTACTTTCAGGGAGCCGATTATGTATCCTTCCGCAGTATGTATACAAAATATTGCCATGTGACACCTGTCAAACGTTTTGTAAACAAACAGTGCCATGTGGGAACTGTCAAATATTATGTTAACAGTGTCCATGTGGGAACTACCAAAATTTATTTTTGAAGAGAAACAATGCCATGTAAAATCTTAACTGTCATATACTTTAATAAAATTCTCCAAATGTCTAAAAAGTGCTAATCAATTTAGCAAAATATTGTAATACATACAAAAAGGTAGATTGAAGTATATATCGGAACTGTTAATTATATAATTTAATTAAAGTTTACTTATTATATTAAGATTTATTTACATATTTGGTGTAAGGAAAAAGTTAAATTTTACATAATAAACTTTTGGAAGTAGCACTCAGGTTAAAGATTTCACTGTGATAAATGGGTACCATTTATTCTATTTTATCGCATATAAGTCGCACATTTTATTTAAAAAATTTTATTGAAAACTCGGGGTGCGACTTATAAGTGAGAAAAATTCCTCCAGCCCCGCACTAACGTTTCATTTACTACGAATTCACGGCCCGCGGCTCGATTTCCAAACTCTTCAGTGAACAAAATCACTTTCATTTTGAAACCTGCGGTGTAGGTACATCGCTTTTCCGTCAAGAAACTGTCTCACTTCACTGCCAAATCAAAACAACACTACCTGCGGCGCAAAGACGATATAAGAGAAATACGTGTAAGCCAACGCTAATGTGCTGCTATCTCTTACGCTCCACAAAAAGCTTTCGAAAATAATCGATTATCAGTTATTGACCAAAATTCAATTCCTTTTCATTCTTTTAAAATATTTTTTTCTGTTACAGATTGCGAAGGGAATTACGTAACGGAAATATTCAAATGCCTTTCTATATTTTGCACGTTTATTTAAAACTTACAAAGATAAACTGCAGAAATAACAACGCTAATACCAAAATTACATCTTAACCTAGAATTATCTTATAAGTAGAAAGAATGTGTTACGTTAGTTTTATAACCACAATTCAGCGTCTCCAATATCCAATATGGCGTGGTTATACTTCTGAAAAAAACGTGCCCAAACGGACAAGATGGAGTGTATGAGTCCGCTGGACAGACACTGAAATTTATTTAATTTCAATTAATAACAGTGAAATCTTTACCCATGAGTGCTACGTAAAAATGTAAATATATAGTTTAGCAATATTAACTTTACAATTACGGCATTAAATTTTTACATGTTAATATTTAACCTACGAACTATTTCTTTTCAGCTATAACCAACATGTCCCTTCAAAATCCGTTGTTAATTCGTACGGACTTTTAACAAATTATTATAATTTATTGAAAAAATATACTTAAAACTTAAAACAACCAATTTATATAGTGCTTCAGTGCTAAAAGCAAGACAAAACCTTTTTCCATATACAATTTTTTTATAACCAATTGAACATGTAACTCCTAGGGTGATTTTTCAAAGGTTCTTTTCAAAAGTATCGAAGATACAGTGAATGGATTATACACACAGCGGCAAATAGAAATTTCTTTGGAAATATTTCCAATTGTTAAAAACTCCTGTGCTTCGATTTACTTTGTTGTAGTGTTGAGCCGATACCAATTTTTACAGATACTGGTACGAACCGATACTTCCTTGCCGATACAGCAGATATTCGATACAATGGACGTATGAGTAATGAACTGAAGACTTCCACTAGCACTAAAAGTATTTCGGAAAGCTGATGGAAATCTGCGTTAAAGTCAGTGTCGCACTATGTACTATTTGATACTTTAAGTAAATATACAAAACAATAGGTAAATTCATTTCACATAAATTCTTCAAAATCGGAGAATAAAAGCAGCACTCAAAAAATACTTTAGTAACATATTTTTAATCTTAAGTCAGGGCAACTTAAACAATTAATGTTATAAACTTATCAAATAAAAATATTAAATCTACAAGGTTGTGAACCACATTTCTCAGCATAATGATTCAACTTTGTTTATATTCAGCAAATTAAAAATGGTTAATATGTAGAGTTTTTAAATCCAGCACACCCTTATTTTACTGAGAGTAAAATTGAAGCACTGCCAGTTGCCAGGTAATGAATGTCAGATTTCACATTGCTTTTACAAGATTAGAAATATTGAAATGACAAGGTGGAACTGCAGTGCGACACCTGCTAAGCTTGTAATTCCATCCAAAATACAGGCTGTAGATGATTATCTCTTACAGCGCCTGTCACCCTGTCACGGCAGGCCACAGTGGGTTGGGAAGCATCCCACTCTCTCCCTCACACTTCCCATAAGATGATTATCTCAAAGCAGGGTAGTTTCTCCTGCAACCTTGCACCCTTCCTTCTGCAGTGATAGTCTGTCAGTTTAGTTCTTAGAATAAGAATGGCAACTGCTGCCTCAAAACAGCAGCAGTTGAGCCTGTCTTACTCCAAAGTCGCCACACTATCATTATCTGGTGTTATTGCCATGCATAAATGAAAATATAGATCTCAATATTGGCTAAATATAAAATTGGTTCACACAGGTTCCAATACTATAATATCAGCCAATATTTCATATCGGGTATCGGTATCGCCTCAGCTCTACTTTGTTGTGAGCAAATAATCGCAGAGAAGTAATTTAATTACTGATATACAATTTCAAAACCAAAACATAACATTTTTGTGCTGTTCGTCTGATTTGGTGTGCCCGGTTTTGAACAATGAAATATTCAGCAATATGGTGGCGAGTAGATGTGGGCCCTCAGGGAACAGGATGGGCTGGCAGACACACCGAAGGTGACTAGCTCTTCCATTCGGCGCCTTCGCGGAGAATGGTACTCTTGGCTTACCTCCCCTTCACTGCTGAAAACGCGGCATCAATGTGCACTTGCAGCCGGGCCGTGCCAAGCCTCTCAGTGTGGTGAGGCGGGGCTGTCCAAACACCACGGCGCCTGGAGTACTGCGGGCTGCATCCGATATATTTTGAAATTCGAGGCACACGAAAAGCATGCAACACGCTTGACACACAAATCTGTGTTTGTAAAGCGGATATCAACATGTTTTAATTTTTAATATAAATGTGAAAGTGTAATGCACTTCGTTACACTTGAAAAATTAATTTTAATGAAGACTAAATACGAATAACCTGCTGTTGAAAAATGGCATAATTCGAAGCCACCACACTTTTTTCTCTTAAATTTTCGAGAAATCGCAATTAGGTCTAGCAATTGACTACAACATAGGCTCTTGCTATGTCAAATATGGTAGATCAGTTTTGCATAGTTTTCTTTATTTGTGTGTCAAAAAACTGGAAAAACATAAACTTTGCATGCCACTGGTTCGAATGTCGTTAACAGGTACATCAAGTAGTATAAATCCATAGCCGGACAAATCATAAAAAAAAAATTTGTTTTCCAATGGCCTTAACGTATTTTTCACTTTAACGTATGATTTTCAATTCCCGCCTAAATACCCTATGTAAAACATAAAAAAATATTTTACTTTAACATGCAAAATCTAGGTTAACTTTGAGTACAATGAAAATTACATTTTATCATATGGGATTAATTAAATGACAATCCGCTGGCTTTATGTAAAGAAATTGATTTTTTAACCAATTCCAACAAAAATAAGGTTTCGTTAACCAATACCACATATAAAAATCATGCTGTTTTCAGAATATTGTTTATGTATATGCTGTAAACAACCGATTCTCTGTGTCAACTCGGAACGCCGTCGATCCTCATGTGTCAACCTAGATTATTTAATGGTATTGACATGCAGCATGAGCACCATCTTTAATTATTTTGTACATAAATCCGTGATTGTATACATGGGAAGCAGTATTTATGTGTTTTGGCACAGCGTCTCAAAACAGTCAACTCCCATACGGAAATGACTTTGTAAAATCACCACTCTTGTGAAAATACTCAACAGATCAATTTTAACACCTAAAAAATCTAGAAATTGTGTCTCAAAATGTGTTTTTTTTCTCCAGTGAAGACAGTGTTTAAAAATCTCCATCTTAAAATCAAAATGATATTTGTATGAAATATTCATATAAATCAATAGGTAATCATCTTACAACCAAATGATACCCCAGAAGTGTAATTTTATAACCCTTCCGTCACCAAAAATGTTTATTAATATCGAGTAGTGTGTTTTGCCAAGTGAAATGGCAAATTTCAAAAACTTCTTGCAGGAAAAATAAAGAGGATTTCTTATTGAAATATTTACTTATTTCAAAAGATAAAAGTCACTTGAATAAACTTCCTTCAGTGTTATTTGTTAGGGATTGTATGTTATAATGAGATTTTACTGTAACTGCTAAGTGTACCATGTACATGCCCACATAACATATCATATAAAACAGTTTCCTTGCAACAAGAGGAGCCAAATATCACCTGGTTGGTTACCTACTTACAACACTTCTCACACCTACGAGCTGCTGGGTGACAGCTATACAAAAACTGCCCAAAGAAAAAAAATTACAGTCATTTCTTGCCGTAACTTTATACCAATTACTGCAAAAATCGAACCATAATTTTATATTTGAAAACAAGGCTTTACAGACCCCACCTTAATGTATACTTAATGGTCACCAATTTTATTTATAAAGACCTTACCATATTCACCCTAATATAAGTCAGCTTTTGTTAATGGGAAAAATTTAATTTTGCCACAAATACTGAATGACAGGCCATGATGATAAAAAAAACTTCAAAGTCAAATACCATGTAAACATAATTTTAATATAAGTAATATAGTTAAAAGCTTATCAGTCATCAAACATTATTTACAAAAAAGAGAAAAGAACACCGTATTTAAAAAAAAAATGCTCTGTGTCAACTATTCATCACTTGAATGAGACTCCCCAATAGAACCATGCTCCGTTTGTCATGATACCATTTTTTCATCCTCCATTAGGACACCATCTTCAATGCCATCAAGCGCATTAGACAGACAGCATATTTAAAGCNTACCATTTTTTCATCCTCCATTAGGACACCATCTTCAATGCCATCAAGCGCATTAGACAGACAGCATATTTAAAGCCTCACACAATGGATTCTAAAAGATAATGAATAGACTATTTTGAAGAAAGTTACACATGTTTAAAATGAAAAAAAGCTATGTTTTGTTGGTATAAAATGTTTTGGCTTACCTTGTGAGATCCTATCCCAAGCAATTTTAATCCAGTATCCCAGCTAAGCCTCTGAAGACCATTTCAGCTTACCAGTTGCTATTAATGGGCAGTTCCCGGCATGCAGCTATTCTTCATACTGGTGGCCAAGATGGTCTTTAACAGGCTTGTTCGCATAAACATCCACCACTTGGAGTGGCAATGTCTTACCTCCTGGTATGAATAAAAGGTCGGTATTAGAGTCCTGTATGGTACACCTGACACTGTCTTTTGAGTGCCTCTTGAAGGCATTTAAACACAACAGTCCACACAGCTTCAGAAGAGCCCTGGGTTTCCTGTTCCAAATAATCCATAGTCATTCCAACATAATCGCACTTGTCATCCACCCCTTTTCATTACACCCGAAAATAATGCCACTAGGCAACTTCTCCTTGTGGAGATTTTTTCTTTTCAAGTTAATAAGCAGGAGAAGTTTCCACCTGTCTGCTAATGCAGCCAACATAACTGTGATGCGGAGTTTCTCATTTCCAGATGTTTTCATTAAAATAGTATTTTTGCCTTTCATGTTGACAGTTCTGCTGGTGGACATTTTAAGGTATATTGGCATCTCGTCTGCATTTCATATCTGGAATAGCAAATAAGAATGCCTCTGGAGAAGTTGAATCACATACAGCTGGTATTTCAAAAATGTTTACTCAAAGTCTTTCCTTTTGGTAACTTTTGAGGAATCGTGGTCCTTCATTTCAATAAGAGGCCATGATGCCAAATAAAACGTGTGCACCACCCATTAATTGCTTTGAAATCATATCAACGATGTTCCATGCAGTTGCATTTCTATTGCTTTCATTCGAATTCCTTCCTACTTCTCCTGTAGAAACTCCAACACAACTACTTCCACTTCATTTTACATTGCTTTTTTTACCTGCAAAATGATTGCAGAATGAGAACACTGCAATTTATTTTCACGGGGCCACGGTGGTGAAGTGGTCAGACTGCTCGCCTCCCACCAAGGCGAGCCGGGTTTGATTACCAGTGGGGTTGCTCCCCAACTTTCGCATGTGGGAATCGTGGCGGACGATGCCGCTGGTCGGTGAGTTTTCTCAGGGTTCTTCCATTTTCCCTGCCTTTGAGTTTTGATGTTGCTCCATACTCACCTCGCTTCACCCTCATTGGCTCTCAAATCCGTGATGTTAACAGCCATCCAAACATCTCCACTCCATTATATTTAATTATCACAACTCTCCACCTGCGAACATCTGCTTCTGTGATGGAAAAATGCCCGGTAGCGGCACAATTGTTATGCATTTTTGCATACCTAAACACGATTAGTTTTAAAATCAAATTTGCTTAGCTGCAATGCGACAAACCTTTTTTCTCAACATGGTCACTCATAATTAATTAACACGTTTCCACTTACTCATATAATCAAAACAAAACCGGAAAAAAGCTTTAATGAGAAGTAAACAAAGTATGAAAAAAATTCAGATGTCATAGACACAGCTTCTACCTCATACTCACAACCCCAACATATTCTCTCTGGGGACGTTCAATGTGAATGTGAGGGTTGGTCATCAAACAACATTAATCACTCATGTTCATAAATATGATGCCATTTTGGTGATCACGTGACTACTCTAGATCACAAGATGTTTTGTTTACCACAATGTTTTGTCATTGTATCTTTAGTAAACGCAACCTATCCAAACAAAACCACCCATTGTGTAATGTGATGCACTGATGTATATATATTAGGGATGAGTCGGTTCGGTTCTTCGGTTCCAATTTATACCAGTTCTTGACGTTTGATTCGGAAACGGTTTTAGGTTAACAACTACTCGGTTCTCGTTTCTACAAAGCAAATAACAAAACTCTGTCGTTACAAAAATAACTACCGTATTTATTTGCTTGCGTATAGTGCACCCTTTTTCCCCAAAACAAAGGAAAAACTTTCTGGGGTGCGCGTTATACAAGAAAAAAAAAAGGAGTGGTAGTCGTAAACTGTTTGGTGATGTTTAGAATGAAGTGTAGGGGAAACGTTGACGCATTCTGCGTCCCTATATTTTATTCGTCAGAACACACGCTCTGGCGAAGCTCGCAGGCGGACGACCGCAATAAGGATTAAGGGTTTTGTGGACGTGCCGGCAGAGTGATGCCAGGAGCCTCGCAGCTGCAAAGGCACGCTACCAAAGGTTTCTGCACGTGCAACTGTTCCTGCACGTGCAGACGACATCCGGAGACAACGGAAGGCACCAGGGCGCGGACACAGCTGCATTTTGCAGCTGCCCAAGGGACACCGAGATCCCACCACCAGCGGCATCTGTCCCGGGCTTGTACCGCAATAAACCATGAGAGCTTTTAGCGGGCGTGCTGGGGAGAATAACTACACAATATCCGGAGGCATAAGTGCGCCGAACCAAAGAGACCACCCAAGAGTTCCCGCACGTGCAGAACGGAACAATAAACTTCCAGGCCAGAATCAAGGGGCGACGCCAGTCCAGCTGCGGACCACAGGAGCAGCGGCCACGTGTTTTATGGCCCAGGGGGACGACAAGCACCCCGGAATACGTGCAGAGACGGGGGAAGTTGAATATGGTGATGGACGCTACAAAACCACACGAAGGAGGGAGGAACAGGATCAGTCAGTTGAGAGACGTCGAGTCAGTCAGTCGGGGGACCTGAAGCGAGGCGTCCGGGTCGGAGCCGGACGAAGCCAGTGCGATGA